>JAVFBZ010021557.1:0-11505 GCA_032466195.1 Katharina tunicata
GCTAATTAGAAATACCGTTTAGTTTAAAAATAAATCTATTATGTATCCCATCTGGTAACATTTTAATACAACCCAATACATGTTATCTTGTTTACTAGTTTAGTACAACTTGTAACAAACATGAACAAGCCAAGTGGTTTTTTAATAGCTTTCTTGAATCGGATACATTGAGTCTATGTTGTTTTACACGAAGAATAAATATTCAGCCATAACACGTGAAAACAGGGACAAAAAGTTAACCCGACGAGTTAAACTCATGACAAGAAATTCTGCTCAAGAAGGAATTGGTCGAGAATGAAAATATCTGAAGAGTGCGCCTTTACGCCGTAGACAACAAGGCAATCTGTTATTACACAACTCACTTGTACACTTTAAGATATCACTGTTCCGACATAGTGAAAGTATCTATTCGATTTTGTGTCTGTTTAAACGTGGTTTTTACGCCGTGCTCATGCTACTCCAGTGTTATACCCCAAACGAACGCGGTTAGGATAGAGTTCCCATGGCCAATAACAGATTTTCCCGAAATACCCACACCACAGAGGGTGTGTCTTTTACATGCATTTATGCCTTATCAAACTACCAAATACTATGGAAATGAAACACTACACATCCATTGAGTGTTGCGGTTTATAGTTCTCCTGATAAACTGTAAAAGCCGAGAAAGTTAACAGAGTGTGACGCCTTTATAATTTGGAATCCAAGATGAAATCCCTGATGAGCTTTCTACTTCACTGCTATAAAATTCAACGTCTTCCACGATAAATAGGTAGATGAATTAATTTACAAATTCAGCTGTCAATGAAATGACAAGATGTCTGTTGTAATTAAATATAAAGAGGTGTTGATGGTAATTGAGTTGTGCCAATATCGTTCTAGCCCCATGAATAAATCTTCCTATTTTAGATTGATTTGCTTCATGAGAGCCAATGCTTTATTATACTTCCGTTATTAGGTGAAACAGATTATACAAACATGGCGTTAGCCAACAACACAGACACTTGCATATCTTTACTATGCTGATCCGCACTGGATACAAACAAAACTGAGCTACATAGTGAAAATTGGCTGCTGATCTCAATATAACGTACCTCAACTCGGGAGTTTCAACGTGGAAACTAGCATTTTAGTACCTATTCAAAATGTAACATGACGCCAGAGGCCTTTGGCACGCAACTACGTCCTGAACGTTAGTCATTCTTATGTCCAATTCGATACGAATAAGATGAGTCAATTCTCCTTGCTCAGAATGTAACCGTTACGAAAATACAAACCGCTGTTGCCGGTCAACTGATAAATAATATATCATTAAACTGCAAGACTTATACGAGATGACACTTAGTTCTCACGATATCAGTTATATAACTAAATATGACATGTCTTTAGATTACAAAGTTCGTTGGTGATCCTAACCTCAAAATGATTTAGGCTTCTGTATGCAGCACTAGATCAGCCGATAGATTGTTTGAGCTTGTTGTTCCTCGATGGTCCATGGGTTTACAGGGATTAGACAGACGATTTAAGAGTTGTTTACCATTGTTCAATTCAGACTGATTTTTTGCGAAATGCAAACCGTTTTTAAAAGTAAGCTTAAAACTGGCACTACAATATTGATTGTGTAGAATCCACCCTAACGAGTTTGTGTACATTATCTGAATTTGTTTTTCCGTATAATAACTTCATTAATGGCGACAATAAAAATGCCTTCTGCAGCAAAGTACTTTGAACTTTCCACACCAGACATTGCAAGATTGGAATTCACCTGACATTATATTAACTGTTACAAATAGCCTTCCTTTATGAGCTGTAATTTCACTGTTGTCGGATAGGGTATAATTCTTATTATCAGAAGTTATGTGTTTATGTCCCACAGGGAAATGTATTTTAAAAATAAATGCCTCGCCTCGCTACCAGGACAATACCATATCGTTTGTAGCGAGGAATGAAATCACTAGCTGCTGACATGTGAGAATAAAATATTAATCTGGAATAAATAAGAAGAAAGGAAAGGAGAGGGAAACGTCGCTTAAGTTCAATGTAATAGGCTTGTCAACCAGCTCGGGCCGTTGTGAAATCGTTGTAGCACAAGCTATACATCAATCATATCCCGAGGGAAGATTTTCAGTATTGAGGGTACAGGAAGCCGTATGATTATATTTGCCAAGAAACAAGTAATACGAATTTATGAGATCATGGGGGAAATAAAATGACGTGTATCTTAAACCTCTACCACGTATTGGACTTTTACAAGGAGGTGCATTATATGCCACATAGTATATGATATGATACAACCTGGTTCAATGGCCGTGTATCTTTTGTGTAAGCAATACCCCATCCGCCATAGTCTAAATATTTCGGGAAAAATATTGACTATTCCAATTCGAATCATAGCTATTCATTTATAGATTTCAGTCCAATTGTCGGCCTGATGTATAAACTGGAACTCAATTTGGCTTCGGAGACAGCGGGGTGTTTTATGGAATTAACGGTGTCTTGGTTAAATTCAAAACAATGTGTTTTAGGTAATAACTGAAGACAACGAAGAGCAACCATGGTTTGAAATCACGAAAGTCAACACTGCGATTGAAAAACAAATGGCTCAATTTCACAATGGCAGGAGTTTTAGTCAGAATCGGAAAGGCCGGGGAATGAAAATGTTTACCAGATACAAGATGTGTTCTTCTGAATAGTATTTGATCATAACAGTTAGAAAAGAAGGCAAACTATCACCACAGAAATGCACGTAAAGTTGTATGTGTGAAAGGTAACTCATATGCCTAATGGAAAATGTGCTAGTGTCCTCATTCCCTGAAACATTTAAACCAGGTATAAGTAGTTTCAATTATGTACCATGAGTAAGTTCCTGGGGCATGTCCCGCAGGAAACGATTTCCTTAAAACTATATCTGTGGCGTAAAGGCGCGTTATGACAGTTCAAAACAAATTAACAGCCATTAGAAATCCATCGGTCCCTGTGTCTATATTTTACAACTTGTGAACAAAAGCACTCAAGAAGAGCATTTCTTGTCAGGGACTTCTGGAAAAAACACCAACATTGCGTTAAAGGGCATGATAATATACGCATTATTTTTTAAGATTTATTTATAGTTATCGAACATAAATGGGAAAAGAAAGGTGCAACACACTGTGATTATTTCAGAGCAATGCAGTAAGCGTGAATCTAGAATTCCAACAGATCCCTTGTCAAATATTAGTCAAGCAACTATAAAAATATTCATATCCATTATCTTCATTCAGTGGCAGATATTCCGTAGAAGACGGCTTTATGGGACTGTCGAAGATATAATTTAACTGATAAGTGGATAGGTGGATAAGTGTTTATTCTAACGCAACTTTGACAAATTTGCTCTTAGTCGAATGTTCAGTGGAAAACGCTTTTGTCAGCCGACATGGGGTGATCCATCTCGATTGCCACTAAAACAGACGCGACACGTCTACATGCTTTAGAGATATATCGCCAGATATGTGGCATTTATATTGGCGCCATTTTAAATCATTATCTCGATTTTGTTTAAGGTATTCGTGTAGTTGAGTTCTCACATCAGTGGCCGGACTTTGAACGTCAAACAATCTAGACTTCATAAAAAATGTATAGAATTGACAGAAAAATTATTGCACAAGCCATGTTTAGAAAACACGTAAACATCATATTTAAGAAAGTTACCAGCCATTTGGATGTATCGTCCAGCTATCGGTGGTCCCACACTGAACAGAGTGTAATAAAAATAATTTTGACCACCATCTGTTTATTAATACTTTTCTTCATTTATTCAGCCACCTTGTGGAAAGTTCATATCAAGAAACGGCTGTGAATTAAGTGGAGTCATTTGGCGGAATACAAAGATTTAAAACATAAAATGCCATGGATTCACACAAACGGTATTCTACCATCCAAAGGACATGAAGTTAGATCGTATGGTTTAAACAAACCAAAATATCAAACATATTTACTATGTAGAAAGAGATTTAAAACCAAAATAGATATTCTTCAATATTGTAGTCCTAAATATGTAATGTATATGTTGTTTCTCACGAAAGATACATATCTTTCGGTTTGAGTTTCACATTGTTCGTCACTGTGCAGAACCTTAGACCACTAAAACTTCTTTGTTTGCACGAGACTCAAAATACATGTATTAGCTTTCGGACGGGGACACATCTGGTAGTTTTTAATTATAGATTCTCGTTTTCTAAAGCAGTATTGCGAGTCCCACAACATACGTATCAATTTCGCGTTAAACTGCTCATCAATACCTGTTTCTTTTTATATACACATGTTTATCTCAGACATTTTGGGTTAAAAATAATGCCAGAGCACAAGTGTTCAGTATTTCATACGCAATTTACCGATAACTGAGTTGTAATAAGTCTCGCCTCGCCTCGACAAGTTCACACTATCTAATATCAAATTAAATCACGGTGCTGGTAAACAAAGTATTTTGTTTCAGACCCGACTCTGCAAACATTGATCGGCGAATGACAGGTTTAAAGTAAGAGACCCCCGCCTATGTTGGTGATGTGTTTAATGTAAAAGAAACTGCAAACGTGGTTTCATAGCTTTCAATTTAGATACATCATAATTGATCAGATATAGCTATAACTATGGAGTTGTATCACCATTGCAGAGTAATTAATGCGTAAAGCGTTATTTTGTGTGAGATTTTATTAGACCTACAGGTACGCAGTTCCGTTTAACAACTCAGGTAAATTGAATTTATTTAACATTTAAAGCTGCGTACATACAAATATATATAGTTAGCTGTGTACTTCGCCTCATATAAGACATGTTCGTTGAAAGAAACATTTGTCATTCGATTCAGTTAGATACTTGTAGGCGAAGAATTCAACATTCTTGGCCCTGCACCGAAAAAAAAAAGACAGCTTGAAAGATAGTTCGTGGTTAGATGATAAAGACCGTACAGACTGTATCTTCTGCCCAATAAAGAATGTCCAAGGTATTGACCAAAGACTTAAGATTACCCTCGTGGTTCTATTCCGTTCCATTCAATGTCCTAGCTTAAGCAAATAACATCTAGAATGAAATCAGTCCACGAGGATTAATTTAAGACTGCCCGGTCTCCTTATCAAATCTCGTCCGCAGACTTGAACCCGTGTGGTACATCGAAGGAGGATCTGCAGTCAGACGCGCTAACAACTGAGTCACAGCGCGGGCCCGGGCCACATAGTAATGTGTTTAATGTAATTTGCCATTAATACGTTGGAGGTGCTAATTAGGTATACCGTTTAGTTAAAAAAAGATATATTATGTATCCCCTATGGTAATACTTTAATGCACCCAACGATTATCTTGTTTACTGGTTTGGTACAACTTGTAACAAATAAAACAAAAAAAATATTTTCTAAAAGTTTGCTGAAGCTTTCCTGTGACTCGGATACATTGCTTCTCTGTTTTGTTACACGAAGAACAAACATTCAGCCATTAGACGTCGAACCAAGGACAGAAAACTAACCCGACGAGTTTAACTCATTACAGGAAATTGTGCTCAAGAAGAGATTGGTGGAGAAAGCAAATAGTTGAAGAGTGCACGGAAGGAAAGACCGATTGTATGTGTTGGACGACTTTCCAGTATTTAAACTTAAGACAACAAGGCAATCTGTTATTAAACAACTCATTTGTACCCTTTTACAGATTACTGTTACGACATAGTGAAAGTATTTTAGTCGATTTTAATTTTTTTTTTTTTTTGACGCCGAGCTTTTGTTACTCGATGGTGATACCCCAACAGACGGGGCCACGATAGAGTTTCCATGACCAATAACAGAAACTCTCGAAATACCCACATCATAGAGAGTAATATTTTACATGCGTATATGCCTCGTCAAGCAACCAAATGCTATGGAAATGAAACACTACACATTCATTGAGTGTTGATGGGTCATATTTCTCCTAATAAACGGTAAAAGCCGAGAAAAGCCGAGAAGCCGAGTCAGATGTCTTTATAATTTGGAATCCAAGATGCAATCCCTGATGAGGGCCATATGAGCTTTTACTTCACTGCTATGAAATCCAACGTCTTCCACGATTAACAGGTAGAGGGATTAATTTACAAAATCAGCTGGCAAATGAACGTCAAGGTGTCTGATGTAATTAAATACATATACGTGATGATGGTAATTGAGTTGTGCCAATATCGCTCAAGAATAAATCTTCCCATTCTAGATTGATTTGCCTCATAAGAGCCAATTGATGCTTTATTGAATGTTCGTTATTAGGTGAAACAGATTCTACTAACATGGCGTTAGCCAGAAACACAGACACTTACATATCTTTACTATGCTGATCCGCACTGGATAAAAACAAAACTGAGCAACAGAGAGACAAATGGCTGGTAAACTTTATTTAACGAACCTCGACACGGGAGTTTCCACTTGGCTACTAGCATTTTGGAACCGATGCAAAATCCAAAATGACGGCAGAGGTGTTTGGCACGCAACTACCTCCTCTACGGAAGTCATTTTTATGTCCAATTCGAGTCAATTCTCCTTGCTTATAATGTGACCGTTGCGAAAATTCCAACCTATCTTCAGGATGGTCAAGTGTTAAATAATCTATCATTTACATGCACGACTTATAACGACACGATACCTGTAACGACACGACACCCAGTTCTCGCGTTATTTGCTATATAATTAAATTTGACATCTCTTTAGATTACAAAGTACGTTGATTATATTAACATCAAACTGATATAGGCTTCTGTATGGAGTACTTGGCAGCTGGCAGTTTGTGTGAACTTGTTGTTCCCCGATGCTCCATGGGTTAACAAGAAATATACAGACGATTTAAGAGTATGTTTTACCTTTGTTCTCTTCAGACTGAATTTTTCGAAATTCAAACCGTTTTAAAAGTAAGCTCAAAACTGGCACTTCATTCATATCGAGTGTGTAGAATCCACCTTAACGAGTTTGTGTACATTATCTGAATTTATTTTTACGTATAATAATTTCATTAATGGCGACAATAAATATGCTTCCTGAAGTACTTTGAACTTTCCACACAAGACATTGCAAGATTGAAATTCATCTGACAGTATATCAACTGTTACAAATAGCCTTCGTTTATGAGCTTTAATGTCACTGTTAGGGTATAGGGCATATTTCGTATTATTAGAAGTTATGTTTATGTCCCACAGGGAATGTATATTTAAAGCAATCGACTCGCCTCGCTACGAGGACGATACCATATCTTTTGTAGTGATGAAGGAAATCACTAGTTGCTGGCATGTGAGAGCCGCATGATATATTAATATGGAATAAATAAGAAGAAAGGAAAGGAGAGAGAAACGTCTCTTAAATTCTATGTAATAGGCTTGTCAACCAGTTCGGACCGTTGTGAAATCGTCGTAACACAAGCTATACATCAATTGTATCCCGAGGGATGATTTTCAGTATTGAGGGTACAGGAAGCCGTATGATTATATATGCCAATAAACAACTAATACGAATTTATGAGATCATGTGGAAAAAAAGGACGTTTATCTTAAACCTCTACGACGTATTGGACTTTTACAAGGAGAAGTCTAATGGCACGTGGTACGTGTTATGCTACAAACCGGTTCAACAACCGTCTACGTTTTGTGTAAGCTATACCCCATCCAACTTAGTCTAATCGTTTCGAAAAGAAATATGTGTATTCGAATTCGAATCATAACTATTAATTTATTGATTTCAGTCCACTTGTCGGCATGTGGCAGAGGTATACGCTGGAACTCAATTTGACTTCGCGAGATTGTGAGGTGTTTTATGGGATTTACGGTTAAATTGATTCAATGTGTCATACGTATTAATTGAAGACAACCAACAGCAACCAAGGTTTGAACACAGGGACAGAAAAGTAAACACTGCGATTTTCAAAATTAGGCCAATTTCCTAATGGCAGGAGTCGGAAACGGAATGGCCGAGGTATGAACAAAATTTACCAGATGATGTTTTAATGTTTGTTTGATTTACAAGTTACTATCATGTGAGGCCAGGGAAAAAATCCCATAAAGATAGTTCAGACGTTTCGGAAGCCTATGAGTTAAATTGTTGAGACCTATTGCTTATTTAAGAGATTGCTTTATAATGAAGATAGCGAAAGGAGGTTGTATATAGCGATGCACAGATGCTTTCCAATGACTTCGCCGTCATAGTGATCTGTTCTCCACTATGGCGGCTTTTTTAAAATTGGATTGAGGCTTTACACCGAACTTATGGTTAGTTTACTTATATGAAGGTGTGCAAGTCCAGTGGGTGAAAGAAAGCGCCCCAAACGAGACTGGCGACACGGAAGACAACACAATTCATTTACAGGACGAAAGACAAAACACCTTCCACAAATCAGCTTTACGGTGAAAGCTGTTAAACCCGTTAGCTCATAGAGCATCATGGTACAGGAGACTCCCGTCAAACCAGCTGCAATGGAGTCTATTATTAGTATTAATAGTACTGGAGCAAAGTCTAAAAGAAACCAACCGCCTGTAGAGTACAGGATATTTTCATCTTAGTCAGACAGCTCTTTTACGGTTAAAACCAACTTGAACTATAACGCTCGAACAACTTCGTTGACGGGAACATTGACTTTAAAATCACACGACCACACAGATGCGGCCGAGTCAGCGCTCCTGTGGGAACCACCTGCAAAAACAAACCCGATAGTACATCTCTGTCGTCTTCATATGCTCTGTCAAGCAAGCCACTACATTGGTAATGAAGAATGACAGATTAATTTAATCTCACTGCCCGTAAATACTTATGAACCATCTTCGTCTGAGTGCTTTCAATTTTCTACGAAAGGTCAATTCCCGACTCGACGGAGCTTATACGTGTTTAGAGTTGATTATTTTACTGATATGAATAGAAATTAATATTTTAAAAGAAGGGATGAAAATAGAATAACTATAAAAACAGATTGTCTGGAGATTCTCGTGTGAGCGCTGATAATAACATATATACCAGGTTCAAGTTCAAATTCAATCGTTCACATGTCTTTTTTGGGTGATGAGTTTTTAAGTGTCTTCCTACTGGTTGGTGCCGACACACTGGTAACATATTTTTACATCTGTTATAATGAGCATTTATAACGAACAAAAAAAATACAAGAAATATGAACCACCTGAGATTTTAAGCGTATTTAACCATATTGTGTTTTACTTTTTAAAGGTGGGCCCGATCTTTTCAGTTTCCTAATCAAATTACACCATGACTTTGTAATAAAGGGTCACACATCATAATAATAAAACAAAGAATTACCTTCCATGTGAGGGATGTTCCCAATGGCTTTCCTGAAAAATACATGTGTGTAGATACATCAATAAATACGATCGATATCTGTATTTGCAAACTTGTTTAATGTCATGCTATTTCAACACTGCATTGCATGCATGCTTTAATAGTGAAGGTAGCAGTAAACTGACGAGAAGCAGCAACAAGTACAACGATAGAATCAGATCAACACCTTTGTAGGGTCTGGATGGTATGGTTTTGTAATCCCCTACGAAGTAAACGATTTGCCAGAAATGTTTCCAAAACAACACATCCACTGAGTCTGGCGCAGTTTAGAAGTCTTCATTGGAAACTGTTAAACACTTTCAGTTGATTTGGTTAACCCAGACATCGAACTATTTGGGGTTCAAATGAAAGTGCTGTAGAGATGTGATGTGCCTTCCTGTAATAGTATAAATTCACAGACACTTCCAATTGTTGTGAATTTCAAAGATACCATCTGGAATTTTAAGGAACATGGTAATAACACCGAGAGAAGGTGTATACTTGTATGTTTTTAAGCTTGGCTTTGTAAAGAGATGATGTAAAAATGCTCAAGCCGTGTAATCGCTGATATTTTTCCTTATCCACTCTTACATAGAACATAGGTCAAATGTCTGTTCGCCACATCCAAAATGACTCCTTTCAAAATTTTGAAATTGTTTATTCATCGGATTAGTAAATCGCTTGACGAAAACAATTTCCACTCTTCTGTCAGATCGGTGGAACGCAGTCACTCGGAAATCCTCGAATGAACAGCGCACATCATCTCGGACGTGATACATCGCCATTTTCGCAGGAACATTTTCACAGCCTATAGGTAAAATTATCAATGTCGAAAAAATGCACATTTTACATTTGTTTTATGCAGGACATAATTTACTCATAAACTTAACTGTACACATGACAAATGAGAGACATTCGTTTGGTTGCCCATGTTTACTTATGAGTTTATGTCCATACGACGGTAAAAAAGCTTCCGGTGAACACAATGTATCATATTCAGGTATAATTATACACTTATCACGGCCGAGCTTAGTGATGACAGCGAAAATATAAGAAATAAGTTAGTTTTTTGTAACCATAGAAAAAGCTCTACCCTGACAGGTTGGATCGTAGATTAAAATTATTTCGACATGCAGCTTGGGCCAGTAGTGTTAGAAAAAACACAATGTTACCGAAGTCATGACAACAATTATAATGAGATTTATCTTAACAAGGATATACACAGGTTTTTGTTTTCAAAGACTTTTTCAGCAGAGGAGATATTTTAATTTTTTCTTTTTAATTAATTTGTTTTAGTTGAAAATATTTGGATAATAAATTACCGGGTAATTACAATTTATTTTGTAAATATCATGTTAAGCACATATATTAAATATACAGGATTTATTTATTAGTAGTAATTGAATTATTTATTCTATGACTGATTTTTAACCAAATATTTAATTATGTGTACTTCTACTTATTTATCATCTTAGACCATTTCTCTTGATATATTTGTTTTTCTTCTTACTAGTATACCTTAAAGAGGGAGTTAGTATGTTGGTCATGTGTCTTAATAATAAATCAACGACTAACAATGTGCTGTGAGTATAACTGTGTTACAGTAAGAAGGTCGAGTGTCGTCGTAGAAGTCCATGGTTAATATTGTTATTTGTACGTTAAATCCGGTACTAAGATCGTTTTCCGATGAATTTTGTATTGTTGTTGTCGTGCGTTTCTTTTTCCAGTGGAAGGTGTGGTCAGTGTTACTCTCACAGTAGGACACTTCGCGTACAATTATTTGTTGGGACAAGCTAGTGTTAAGCTGGAGCAGTTTGTTCGGTCGAGGGTTCGTTTATTTAATTATCTAACATTCCTAATGTCCAAGTTTATCTACAAGTATCCAATTGTCTTCAACCCAACCTGGTAATGTTATTAGCAGGTGCGTTTGTGTACAACTGGCCATCGTAGTTCATTTAGCTAATTGTTACAACACTGCATTAAGTACACTTTCCCCTGTACATTGGATCGGAGCTGTATATAAGAGATACAATAATATACCTTTTAAAACAATGTAAAACGGAAGGCCCGGAGGTTGTTAATTTTACGCCTTCACACATCCGGTTTATTGTCCATTGTGTCTAGCAAGGCTAAACAAAGACTGGCTTTAATGATGACATTTGGTGTTCAGGAATCCATGTAACAAAACTTGTTTTTTAAATATATTTAACGAGTT
>JAVFBZ010021567.1:0-10998 GCA_032466195.1 Katharina tunicata
TTTCGCTGTACAGAATCGGGTACACGCGAATATTGGATCTTTATTTATGCTCAGAGTTAATATCGTTTATATTCTCTTCTAATTACATCATGGCCGCATTTTTTTTTCGATGAACAGAATCAGTACCGTACACGCGTTGTCTGTAAGATAAATACGATTTGGACATGAATGAGGCATGGCTAAGCGTTAATCACGCTGAGAATCAAGAGGACGTAGTTAGAAACACCTAAAGTAGAAAATAACCTTTGAAAAATTATCAACGGGGTGTTTCTAACCACATCACTAATTTTTTTAATGTTTTTCACAACTGTTAATGTATTTTGAGCTGGTATATAAAGCACGTTTATACAGCTACCCACATAAGATGTTAGTATACTAAATAAGCCAAGTTCGTTTAACATTTTCATATTACAACGCATAAGCCATTTTAAAAGCTATATGAACAAAATTTATTCATGTCACATGGGTTATAAAACATGCTTTACGTGGCATTTATTTCACACATAAATGAAATCATGTATAACCATAGAGAATCTACGGAAGCCCATGAGCACCACTCCATTTGTCTGGAAATAACTATCCTTTAGCTGGAGCGCTTTCAAATTTCCTGTTTTAACCACATGCTAAAATAAAAAAAATCACTCCTATTAATTATCTTAATTATCACATAATTAAAGGTGTCATAATTAAGGGGAAAATGAATAATTAACTCTTACACTTTCAAAAGAAGTTATGTTTATTAGTTTATTCATACTAAGTGCCAAAGATTCAACCGTGAATACGCTGAACGCTGGATTGACAGGATTTTAGGCAATAGCCGTTAGACCTAAACAAATACATACAGTGTTAGCAGCATTTAACTATTGGATCATTGAGGTAAAAGGAGTTCATGGACATTTCTTATTTTCTGTTAACAACACAAAAGCCAGCCTAAGAAACTGCAAACCTAGGCTCTATTTACGTTTAGCTGAAAAGAGGAAAACCGATTAAATATTGATTTCGTAATGGGGAGGACTAAAAGTATGAACTTAAATAGAATCCTTAACGATAAAATAGTTAACTTCTATTCCTTGTTTGTTGTTTATTACACTATAGATCAACAGCCGTTTTTATTATTCAAAGCTTCGTCAGCCAAAAAGCCCGTGAGATGACATTGCGTTACAAAAAATTGAAGTCATGTCATGACAGGAATTCCTTTTTCGTATTTTAATGTCATCTAACAGGCCGTTAACTTAACAGAGCCCAGAACATCCGACCCCAGATCTTTTCTCCATATCATTGCAGTTGGTAAGAGCTTCAGTGTACAGTATTTATTTACCTTGGTTAGGATAACTAATTGTCTTTTGTATCTCTTCGTTGTTTGCTAAATATTTCTTATCTTGTCATTTACAGCACCTGAGCTAAAGCCATGCGTCTGGTTATCCAGATTCTCCTTGTCATTTTGGCACTTTTTTCCTTGACATCCGGGGAGCCGGCATGCAACCAGAACGAGGACGTCTGTAAATTTACACTCATAATAGAGGCAAAGTTGACGATGATGTGGGGTAGAGATCTCACATATCCACATAACGGAAGTCTGTACAAATACGATGTGGTGGACCCTGTGAATGCTCTCCCGGTTCCAACAAGGGACGTCATCCAGGCGGACGGATGGGAGAGCCCCAGACTGGTCCTTGTTTTCAACGGGTCCCTCCCAGGCCCCGCAATTGAAGTGTACGAGCATCAAACAGTCATGGTTCACGTGATTAATAGACTTCATAATGATGGTGTCACCATACACTGGCACGGAGTCCACCAGGTTGGAACGCCGTATATGGACGGAGTAGCTTTTGTTTCCCAGTGCCCAATCTTACCTGGGCAAAAATTTACCTACATGTTTGAAGCTTCCCCTAAAGGAACCCTGTGGTACCATTCTCACATGGGCAGCCAAAGAACAATGGGCCTCTATGGTCCACTTATCATTCACGAGAGACATTCTTCTGAACCAAAATACGAAGAACTTATCTGGACAGTGAGCGACTGGAACCACGAATACGATTCTGAAGTAGGTTTCTACAAAATGGTATACGGAATATATGAAGGCCAGACAAAATATCAAGGCACACGATCACTGGACGGGGCCTTCTTCAGTTGGTTTCAGTATCACTCGGGTCTCCTGAACGGTCGGGGTCGTTTTTATGACCCTATAACAGGAGGTCACAATGGTGCCCCTTTGACGACTTTCACGGTGGTTCGGGGGAGAATGTACAGAGTTCGACTCATCAACGCTGGGGGTTTGTTTCCTTTTAGAATTTCCATAGACTCTCATCTCATCTCCATCATTGCATCGGATGGGTATTATATTGAGCCAGTAATGGCTGAGTCAGTGATTATTAACCCAGGTGAGCGCTTTGACTTCATCATTGTAGCAAACCAAACTGTAGGGAATTACTGGATCCGAGGAGTCACATTAGAAGCCGGTTATAACCACACTTTAGAAGGAATTCTTCATTACGAAGGTGCTGAAGATGACGTCGATCCCACGACCCACAGAGCAAACTGTTCATCAAGTATAGCGTGCGTTGTGGTGAACTGTCCATTCTCCAGTTACCCCAAGGAAGATCATACAACATGTGTGTCTTTTGATCAATTAAAGGCTAGTGATGCCGTCGACACACCACCAATTGAACAAGGTCGTTTTGTAGAACACTTCCTTAATTTTGCCTTCCCAGGCTACCGATGGACACCTGGCTCTATCAATGGTCGCGCATTTGAACAACCTACCGTGACAGCAATTTCTGGGACTAAACAAACAGATACGTCTTGTAGTGCCGAAGATTGCGGCGAGGGAAAGATATGTAAATGTACTTGGGCCCTCCATCTGACTCATGGCAAGACATACCAGTTTGTCTTTTTGAATATGGGTAAAGGGAAAGGCTGGTCACATCCTATCCACATGCATGGTCACTCGTTTTTTGTTCTTAAGATGGGCTATGGTCGCTACGACCCAAACACTGGCAGGCAGATTGGAGATAATCTGGATGTGAACTGTAGAGGAAATCCCGACAGACAAAAGAGTTTCTGCAATAATGCTACGTGGCAGGATCCAGCCTGGTTAAATGGGAATGTTCCAGATTTAGAACTGGAAAGACCGCCAAGAAAGGACACTCTGATAGTGCCGACTGGTGGGTATGCCGTTGTCAGAATAAGGGCAGATAACCCTGGTCTCTGGATGATGCACTGCCATATTCAGACTCACAACTTAGACGGTATGGCTATGATCCTTAACGAGTCTTTCAGTCAGATTTCAGAACTGAAAGGAGACTTACCTCCATGTGAAGCCTACAAATACTTTAATGACGAAGAAGTTAATGAGTTGGACGAAATTGAACCTAAAGTGACAGACGGAAGTCAAACATCGACAAACTCGTCGACAGGCTGTACAGGTAAGACGCGATAAAAACCTGTACTATCACAAATCCGTGTTGTAGAGGAGGTGTGGTTAGCAGGGTAAAAGCACCATTGCATCCATAAAGGTCCTTCTAAGAGAACCCATAGATAATCAACATGGTCAATTTGACTGTAGGCCGTTGTTTATTATTTACGAAATACAGTGCCCGATCTCTGATCCGGTGGACGAAAAGAAATATTTTATTTTAACAAACTGCACAGTTAGTGCGTTTAGGTAATTAAATACATGTAACTGTTCAGAAATGTTAACATACTATCGACCAAACCAGACGCTCGCCAATTTTGTTTTTTAATAGAAGTATATTAACACAACTCAAAAACCGTTGGTGTATTTTGCTAACAAACAAAAGAAAAATAAATCAGGCAAATCTAGTTTTATTTATGTTTCAGGTTATTCGTTTGGAGTCTTCTGGGCGGTGGTCGGTTGCCTGATATCCGTGGCGGTTATTTTACTGATCATATTAATCACGTATATGTACATGGACCAGCAGCGGAAGGTGAACCCGTTCCAAGGTAGGCGTGGTCAAAGGCGATATGCTGCAGCCAATATGGGTCACAACCTCCATCAAATACATAAAGAAGAGAATGGGTTATCGGGACAGTTTGGGACTAATGTTCACGGATATACCATACCAAATGTCCAACACGGACTGGAGTGTGCGCCACCATTACCAGCTGTTAATGGACTAAGAGCTGACCGAGTGTGACGTCACCTTATTGACGATCCAGTGTAAAAGTGAACACCATTTAGCGGGATTAGCAAGTTAAAATATATCGTGAATTGTTGAGATGTGTTATTTCCGGGTCGTGTTTTTTTTTTATCTGTGGCATATCAGTCATAAAGTGACACCTAGCGGACTAGTTCTTATTCCTCTACGCCCATGTTGCCTCTTCCCATGTTAAATTGCAAATTATTTCTGCTGGATTATGACGTATTTCATATGCAAGTAGATGGATATCGAAGCGATAATACCCCCACCCCTCTTTAAACAAACAAAACAACTTATGCTTACTTTAATTTTGTCTTTCATGCTTTTTGCCACCCGCCATCACCGTTTATTATACACGCAATTCATGATTCTTCCACAAGACTTCACGTCTAAAGTAAGTATGCACGATCTTGTTTCTCCTCTGATTCTTATGCACAGGAAAGGACCGTTAAGTGCCTGATTTGTATAGGATGGATGATTACTGCGTAGGGTGTTTATGGTTTACATGTTAAATTAAAGTTTGGATTAAACATGCAGAGTTATCTTTTCTTTCCAGCCACATCTCTTATTAATGCACTCAATCATTTTATCGACCTGTTTGAGCTTCGAGTGTAGATTGGTTGTATATTTTATATAATCATCAGGTGAATCAGTTTGTTCCTAAAAAAAATACTTTCGGTCCTATAGTTAATATGAGAGATATACCATCTTAACACGAACGCATGATATAATTAATGTGCACTAGACACGTACGTTTTACATCATTTCATATTATGCTCTATTTTGTATAATTTACACGTAAGCTTTTGTATACGTCTGTTTTTTTTTTTGTACCATAATTTCACTCTGCGTTTTTGAGTTACATTTTACACATGTGCGTATAAATGCTAACTGGTATACGGTGTTATTTATGAAGCGCATTTTGGATAATAAATAAGAACGAATACTGTATTTGTTTTGTATTTATCTTTATATACAGAATGTTTGATTCTTACTTGGTGTTTAAATAGATAAATCAACGTTAATCAACTCACGGTACAGCGATGTTGCCGGAGTGAATTTTCCTTGGAATTTCCCTATCGCAAAAAAGACACTGTGTCGCGTGGGTTTGCATTGAGATTTGCCGTTCTACGAAAGAGAAATTATGAACAATGGCGACTAACGATAGACAACAATATTGTATTTAAAAAATCTCAGTAAACTTGTGTTGTTTTTTTTTTTTTGTCGAACAGGGTTCAAATTCTAAAACCACAAATTATTGTATCAGACGTTGTCGTTTTAACTTAATCAGTTTTTTCTGGACTGTTCTTGTGGATTGTAGTTTATTATACTTTCAATCTAAGGATTAAGTCTTAAGGGTTCGCAAGGGGCTATTCCAGTGAGCATTACTCTCTTAGCGGTGTTCCTCTCGTCAATGCTGTTCATGAGATGAAGTCCGCTTTGGTCCTTTGTCTGCCAACACCCCTTTCTGGCTCCAGTGATCTGATCCGTTGGATCATCGGTGCATTTCTCCGGGTTCTGATCCGGGTTCCTGCATAATAATGTTGATACTGGTACCGCCAGTTAACAAATAATGTGAAAGAATATGGCTAACATGAAATAAATAAATAAACAAATAATTCAGTATCGTTTCAGGTGGGCAGAGAGAAAAGAGTACCTCTTGAGGCAACACAGCCTCTCTCTGGCACTATCGGAATCCGTCAAATGAGTTAAATTACCTTTTGTAGGTCGACACAGTTGAAATTGATTCTTGTTTGCAAGCTTACTCACTTTGACTTTGCTGAACTACGGGGAGATAAGTTGAGACTGACAATTAAATCCAAATTCACAATAAGTGTATATGTTTTATCCTGCGATAAAATATTGCATTCAGTTGCACTTGATTTTTGCAATTATTCATGCGATAATGCAGGAAAGTACTACAAGTATTAGAAGAGAAGTGAATTTCAAGTGTTTACTGCTCTCATTTAAAAACACCAAAAAAAACCAAAACAAGCTCACTAAGATGAAGACATTTACAAATTTATTTTTTAAACCATAAGGAGATCCCCTTTTTATGGATTATACAAACGCTGAAAACAATTCAACTAACACAAAATTAAAAATATGAAAACAAACCATCAATTTATATGAACACAAAAAAACCCCAGCAAACATGGCTATCCAAAGTGAATTTAACAAACAATTTGCAACCTTTTTGCAAATTATGGTTTATCTGTTATTTCACGACGGTTCAATGCCAACTATATGAGTTGTCGATTACAAGGAAAATAATAATAAATCGGTGCTAGACATGGTTAATATGATATTTATTGTTAATTATATTAACAATCAACATAGCAGTATTTACACAAATATATATAGATCGCACAGTTTTAGCTTAACATCTCAGCCGCCGGACGTGGTGCTGACCCCTGGTGGTGAACACTGGCAATGATTTGGCTGGAAGAGAACACTGTTTGGAGGAATTGTTTGGTTGGCGTCGGACGTCATAATCAAAACTTTTTCACCAATATGGCGATTGTATTGGAGATATTTGGTGGCTTGCATAATGACAATTTTGCAAATAACTTTCACGATCACTGCCGCCAATATTATTCTTTCGTTATTTTAATTAAGTATTTGCACCAATGTTTTATCTAACCCTTGGCAAAAAGTGAATACAATTGACTTTATTTGTTGTACAACGATAAGGACTTTTCGTTGAGGTTATGATACAATACATGGCGCCTAGTTTTGATGGAAAACATCACATTTTTATCCTTTTAAGCACTGGTTATATATAATTCTTGCACAATGGTTTATATACAAAAAATGAAAACAACATTATAAATAATTTATACACATCATGTTAACAATCAAAAATATTTTTGTTACACAATTTAACATAATTTATACAGTTTTAATAACAAAATCTAGGATTATCGTAAGGATTTTGTGTGGCATCAACGGTTTACATCAACATAAAAATAAATGTCAAATGGATACATATCAAATAACGTTTGTTCGCTGAGGTAAACCTGGCAGTGACGTCAAATACGGCACCGCGGAATTTCACGAGTTTAACCGAGCACGACTCCACTTTACCGTTAAACAGAGTAATAACTGATGTTTCACGAGAGTTTCATTATCTGTTGAAGGCGTCTTGATGGATGTTACAGTGCAGATTGTTGCTAGTAAAACAGTCCGGTTGACAAGATCTTTTGTTTTCGTTTTTTATCAGTGATGATATTTTTAGCCTTTAAATTAAGTATAAGTTTTAAATATACAACTTTGAATCTCCGTTTCTGAAAAACATATACTTGTATTTCTAATGATTATATGATCTAACGACAAAAGTTATGACACACATGCATGATTCGTTCTAAGCCGAATGATCTGTTCTCTTTTAGAGTTGTCAAATATATAAGATTACTGAAAAGAAATGCGCCAATGTTATTTTAAGCTTATTTGTTTTAAATATCTAACAACACGACATAAACGTCATTTAAAACTATAATAACTCACAGCTATCAGTTTATGTCTATTGTCATCATGCTAAATTATATTTAATAACAAAGGACAAATTCTATAAAAGTTGGATGAACAGTGCCACAACGGCAGTTTTCCCAAACGGAAATGCACAAGACGCGCTGAGAGTAATACAATTTTATTATCTATGTAAAGTGTTGATCAGAGAGCCGCGCCTTTATTGTGATACGAATTGGTTGAATCTAAGTTGTAGGTCTTGCTCCTGCCACCAGCTGTTCTGTAGAGGCACATATAGATAAGGAGAATCAGGAACAGAAGCACAATGAAGATAACCAGGCACCCAGTCACAGCCCAAAAAACCTCAGCAGTAAAACCTGTAAAAGAGAGACAAACGAACGGAGCATAAGTTGCGCCACCTAGAATAGAACAAGAGTTAACTCCCTTGTTGGGTTAAATTCCCCATTCGGGTGAACCTAAAAATGAAAATGTGCACGGTAAGATGTAATGTTAATGTCGAAGCTGCTTATCAAGACATTTAGTGATAACTTTATCACCAGTATTACATGCAAACAGTTTGAGAAAGAATATTTAATGTCATTTTTTGTCATTTGTCATTTACCATTATTTATTGATTCACTCATATATCACAAGGTTTTCTAAATAGAACTCATTGCAGCCAAAAACGTTTAAAGATCTTCCCTACGTTGCAAGTCGTCATATTTCTTTACAAAATTTATAATATTATACAGTGTAAAGCAAGGGTTATTTAAAGATTTTAATCACAAGTCTTTAATAACGACCTGAAACTAGATTTTTGGGGACAAATTACCTGTGCATTGTATGGGAGGTAAGGTTTTGTCTGTCACACACGGGACAGACGACGGTGGTGGACAGTTCATGGTGGGCATTCTATCACTACCTCCCATCATCGGCCTCTTTGTGCTAACACTAGATCGTGAACCTTCTGTAGATCCTCCTGAGCTGACACTAAATCTTGAGTTGTCAGTAGATGATTCATAAGATCTAGAGGATGTACTCTGCCCCCCTGATGACACCTCAGAGGAATGCGAGCTCTCAGAACTGCTTGGTGATGAGGATCTATAGTGAGTTGAAGAGGACTGACTGTCGTATTGGGAGGGGGAATAAGATGGGGACCCGTAGCTGACGGACGATGGGTAATCGTCATCTCGGCTAGTCGCTGATCGAGAGTAATTCGTACTACTGCCGATTGTGGTGATGGGACTCGAAACCTCATAAGACGTTCGGGAAGTGGGTGGCGAGTTTGTCCCCAGACGTGGAATCTCTTGGTCATCGGCGTTTGTGACGAAGCTCCGACATTCAGGATAATTCAGAGGGGCGTTCGGAATATGCCCTGGTGATTCGTTTAGCAACATTGCCATGCCTCCCATACTATGAATCTGAATGTGACAATGAAGTATCCACAGACCTGGGTTATTGGCTTCGAAACGGACAACAGCGTATCCTCCGCTTGGCACTATAAGGGTGTCTTTTATAGGAGGTCTTTCTAGCTCTAGTCCCGGGATATTGCCACCAACCCATGAAGGATCAGCCCAGGTGGCACTATTGCAATATGTCCTAGTCCGATCAGGGTTTCCTCGACAGTTGATATCAGGGTTTTCTCTTATCATTTTAGCAGTCGTGGAATTAGTGACAGGAAATCCCATTTTGACAACATGGAATGAATGTCCGTGCATATGGATAGGATGGGCCCATCCTTTACCTTTCCCCATGTTAAGCAAAACGAATTGGTAAGTCTTGCCGTGGTCAACTGGATATGCCCAAGTACATTTACATACCTTGCCTTCACCGCATTCACCTTCCTCACAAAGAGTGTCTACTTCGTTACCTTGGGTCATGGCCGCTACTCCAGGTGCCTCAAACACCTTTCCGTTGACTGACCCAGGAGCCCAGTTCTCACCAGGGAAAGCAAAGTTCATAAACAGTTCTTCGAAATTTTCAGGTGAGTATGAGGGAGCAGGGGAGTTGACGCCTGCTGCAGCCCGAAGTTGGTCAAATGTTAAGCAAATCGTATGTGCCTCGGGTGGATAGTACTTAAACGGGCAGTTGACAACAACACATTTTTCTTGCTCCGTGCAGTGACGGTGGTGTGGGACGGGATCTACACCTAGCGCGGCTCCTTCATAATGAAGAACAGCTTCCAGTGTGTGGTTGACATCTACTTCAAGGGTCTCTCCGTGAATCCAGTAGTTACCAATCGGTTGGGTTGCATTGAGTATAAAGTCAAATCTCTCGCCTGGATTGATGATGAAAGATTCCGCTGTCACGGGCTCGATGTCGAAGCCATCTGAAGCGATCATGGTCAACAAATGATCGTTTACGGAGATACGGAATGGATACAGTTCTCCGGCACATATTACCCGCACTCTATAATGGTGCCCAGGTATAACGGTGAACTTTGATAATGGAGCATCGTTGTGAACTCCTGTCTTCTCGTCATAGTATCGACCACGACCATTAAGAAGGCCAGAGTGGAATCTGAATAAGCTAAAGCTAGCACCATCAATGGACTTTGTTCCTTCGTACTTACTCCTGCCTTCGTAGATTCCGTATATCATTTTGTAAAATGTGACCTCAGAGTCATAGGCGTGGTTCCAATCGGTTACCATCCATGTGAACTCCTCTAACTGTGGAGTGGGCGTTTCTCTTGGGTGGACTATCAGTGGACCGTAGAAACCCATCGTGCGCTGACTTCCCATATGTGAGTGATACCAATGTGTGCCTCTTGGGTGAGCTCGGAAATAGTACGTAAATGTTTGCCCTGGAAGAATTGGGCATTGAGTGACGAAGGGCACTCCATCCATATGGGGAAATCCCATTTGATGGAAGCCGTGCCAGTGAATAGCAATGCCTTCGTTGTGGAGCTTGTTCTGCACGTGGACACGAACCATTTGGTTTTCCCAAACTTCAATGGGTGGACCAGGAACAGTTCCGTTTATCAGGATCACCAGTCGAGGACTTTCCCAACCGTCCATAGTTATCACCTCTTCCGTTGGGACAGGAGCCGTTACGGCGGGGTCGGTAGTAGTGTACTCATACAGACTTCCGTTATAGGGGTATGTGAGCACCTTGCCCCACATCATGGTTAGCTTGGCGTTCACAACCAGGGTGAATTCACACTCGGCGGCATCTTGGGAGCAGGCTGGCGAACAACTGCTTACCGCAAATAGCGAGCATATCGCTATCACCACCAAAACGACTTGTGTCATTCTCCCAGGACCTAAAATATGACAAAAGCGTTTAAGTAAAGCAAATCAAAAGTTTAAAATACGCTCAAATGGGGGCTTTGGCGATGAAATAACGTCATGAACAGCTCTCCATGCGTGAG
>JAVFBZ010021567.1:12760-29493 GCA_032466195.1 Katharina tunicata
GAGAAAGGTGACGAGAAAAACCTTTATGTTACTCACTCGAAATTTAGACAATATTTTGAGTCTATTGGGTATTCTATTCACTTGACTTATGTAGTTATTACTGCACATTTACCAGTACATTTTGAGGTTTTCATAAATTAAGGATTTTTTAAAATTAACATTATTAAGTCATAATACAGGAGAAAGGTGACGAGAAAAACGTTTATGTTACTCACTCGAAATTTAGACAATATTTTGAGTCTATTGGGTATTCTATTCACTTGACTGATGTAGTTATTACGGCACATTTACCAGTACATTTTCGGGTTTTCATAAATTAAGGATTTTTTAAAATTAACATTATGAAGTCATAATACAAGAGAAAGGTGACGAGGTCGAACCATCTGCTGCTCACTCCAAATTTAGACAACATATTGATAGGTTCTTGAGGAATTTGATAAGCCATCAAACTTGACGTACGATACCTTATGGCGATTTAAGCGCCACCGAAGATTTCTACGTGATAGTTTAAAGGCATTGACGCCTAACTCGCATACTTTTTTGTGCATTTTTGAATATAAAATATTTCTTGTACAAACTGTGAAGACATTTTACTAAATGTGCGATACTTTTTAAAGATTTGAGAGGTATTAAATAGGATCTTTAAACATTCCTGGTACGATTTCCAGGGTTGTCATTCAGATTTCTTGCCAAACAGATATATCAAAACATCAAAACAAAAACATATCAATACTGCTTGATTGATCGGCTGATTGATTGATTGGTTTTTGACGCCATAAACAAACAAATAATGTGAAGTAGCTTCAAGTATTAGCTCTGCTAGAAAGATAATGTTCATCCAGTGCTACTGAGATAAGTAGCATAAGGAAACCGATTTGTTGTGGTGTCCTGTTTTTCGTCTTGTTAATGTCCTGTTGTGTCTTCTATATTGCCAACATCGTTTAGGGCGGTTTCCTTCTCCCATTCGGCGGGCACGCCGTCATGTAAGTGCATCAACCTTAAGAACGGTGTAAAATCCCAATCAATCAATCAATCAATCAACCAATCAATTATCCAGTGCTAAGTATGACAGCTTTAATCTCAAAACATACTATCCCTAGCCAGAAGGTTCCAGTCATTGCAATATATCATGATACATTTAAAAAATCTGTTTGGATATTTCGCCCCCCTTATTAATTTGGCAAAATATTTACGTGTTTTTATTTAGCTTGTGCAAACAAATAAAATATTAAATAAAGTAAATTTTAAAAATCTATCCATGACGTCTCTCTTCTTAAATACAAGTATTTTCACTCTCTAAATTAGAAAAGAGCAATTTTAATTAAGCTGCATTAATTAACACGAATTATGCTATATTTAGAAAAGCGGAAACGTTATCAATATTAGAATGTCTTGTTAGCTGTTTAATATACTAACGGATATTTGTCCCAGATATTTTTTATCGAAAATTGTCCCACGTCCTGACGGCAACTAAATGAATCTTCATCTTATGAACGTCAATAAAGTAAGACCGCGGTTCGCTATTCGCTATTCGCTATTCGAAGGGACCAGTCAATATTTGTACAGCTATATAGAAAAACATCAATATCTCCGTTAATAATGCGTTTTATGTCGTCAAATTTCACACACACGATAAGTAGACCATGTTCTAGTAGATCAATACATTGGTTTACTTCTTACACCTCTACATTCAAAGCAAAATCGCTAGATTTGACTGCACTGTTAGCGATGAATAGCGAACCGCGGTCTAACTTTATTGACGTATCTTATGAAACGTCTTCATCCAATCTAAATAAATGGAATTAGATGTAACTCATAATCAAAACTAATGTTGGTAATAATAAACGAGCTAGATGACAGTTTGAATGAGAAAATGTGGAAATAATTCCTTTATTAATTAATAAACTTTGTCAAGTATACTGATTAATTGTTTATTATGAGAAAATTTGAAATAGTGAAAAGTAAGAGTAGTTTTAATAATCAATCAATTTAATGAAAGCAAATATTTATTTGTAAACAAGTAATGAAACTTTCAACAGAAACAATTCATATTTTTCAGTGTCAACCCTTGTTCATAACTGCCCCAGAAACGGTTTTCATTTTGTATGGGTCTGTACAACACCTGTAAAATATAGGCCTAGTACTTGTTCTGGATTAATATTTTGCATATTTCGGGATATTTGCGCCTCACAATTCGTACAAATAAATATTCAAGCAAAATATATTTTTTTGTCAAGAGTAATCACACTGACACAGCGATATCGACTAATTGAAACCGACAAATCATCTCATGTTCTAGATAAATTTTCAAAGTTTCTAGATAGACTTGAATCTCGAATTGTTCTGGATAACCTCGAGAAAAGTCAATGTATCTAACATGTAAACTGTGAAGATCATATGTGTCGAATATGTAACACACATATATAATTCGGTATGGTAAAATATATATTTGTTCAGTTTAATGTTAAGTCGTGTTTATATCACTTTTTCGTATTTGAATAATTGGACCATGTCAAATGTCGTCTGCTATTTTGCTGGGGCTCAAGATGTTTTAATCGAATACCATCACTTAAGTTAAATACTTTCAAACAACGTTTATCAAAACCTGTAATACATAAATTTAAAGCTATAGTGCTTACATGCATTTTCCTTTTGTGTGGAGCAAGTTATTCGCCGAAAAGGGACTTAATTAGAGAAGACTCAATATTTTACTAGTATAATTATATTAGTGAAGATTGCGCAGCTTTTAAGACCTGAGTTCGAGTGACCCTTGACCCCGTATTTTTTAGCTAAGTTATGTGAACATTGAAGTTGGTCAGTGTCAGGTGATGGAACGTATTATTTATGCCATTTCTGGTTAATACCTTAGGCAGTTCTGATTTGCAGAAGTAATAACAAATTCTGGAATCATAGTAATTATTACGTTGCTCATTATGTGATTTTATTGATTTATTAAATTATTAAGATAAAATTCAGGGCTAAAAATGTTCACGTAGCCACCTTTCCTGGACAAGTAAAATTTGCTTTTGACAGGTCGAATTAAATCTTACCTTTCACAGGGTTAAATGTTTGCAATTGAGATAGAAATGCTGATTTCAAATTATTAATTCTGTGAAAAGTTGCATTTCTAAATTAATCTTCACATAAAGTCCGGAAAACACTTGCTGCAAAAATCAATAAACCGCGCCATAATGGCATATTTATGTAAACCGTAACCTCATTGGTTGTTTGAGGCTATAGGTAAGAAACCAATCGGCCAAACCTCGCGTGATTTATCGTTATTTTGTTGTCATCACTAAGCTCGGTCTTGATAGGTGTATGAATATGTCTCAAATTGATACATTTTGTTCGCCGGAAGCATTTTTACCTCAGTATGCACAATAAAACATAAGCAAACATGGGGTTAATGGACGAATTTCTTATGGTTTTAGATGCACAACGTTTAGTTTAGGAGTAAATTATGTTCTGAATGTAAAACAAATGGAAATTCTGGAATCTATCTTCATTGTCAATTTTACCAACAGGCTGTAAAAAAGTTCTGGCTAAAATTACGATGATCGTAACACGCCCGAGATGATGTGCGCAGTACATTCGATGGCTTCCGAGCGTGTAAGAGCCACCATTAGGATGTGTGCAGCCTTACAACTCTTCGCAGTATAGTATCGAGGGAGCGGGGATTGGCTGTTATTGAGAACTTATAGTGCAGATAAATTTTGTGATTTAATAACTTGTGCAATATAACAATAGTTCATTGGTAGCTAAATATAAAAATGGATTTCGAATGATTTGAAAATTCAGCCCGTTCCTGTTTCCATGGAGATTTTATACACAAAACCCATTCGAAAGTAATCTGACATGCTATATTTATTTTGTTCAATTTCCAAAGCTAAAAGATCCTTCTTTCTTTCAAGGTATCACGATATGCCCAATAATTCTCATACACCATTTTAATGGGTGAACTTACTTGCAAAATTAATATATAAATATGTACGGATTTTTAGCGGTTCTTAAACTATAATAGCCAATCACACCAGCTGATTTAGTATATCACAATCACATGTAGCCTACTTCGACACTTTGATAGTTCGCGATGTGTGGGCTGAGTATCAATTAATTAATTTTGATAACTTTATGAATATTTGAGATTTAATGGCCTTTGTGTGGCAACATTTGTTGATTGTGATTTACCATTATGCTTGGTACTAAGATTAGTTCTTTGTTTAAAACAGAAATATGCTGACTTCACTTTGTTGTAGCTCTGCTACAACAACAACAACACTCGTTCTGCTGAACATTATCAGGACCGAAAATGTTATCATACAATTGGTTCTAATGAATAGGGGAGGGGATATAGGGTGATTAGATAACAAAAGCTGATGCCTTCGTTATTAAAAAATTATTTAATTAAACCTAAAAGCCATTTTGGCACAAAATAATAACTTAATTTTACATAGTATTTTTTTTTTTTAAAGTTAGGCCTAAAAGAAAAAATATATATAAATAAATTATAATGCCCAAAAATTTAAAGTAACAAATATTTAATTGATGCAACGCTAAATATGCCTAGTATTTTTTGTTAATCCAACAGTCAAAAATACTAACTAAAAATACTAATCAGTTACTACCTGTTATATACCTCTCGACAGTTATATACAGGTGGAATTGTCCAGGGATGGGTAACAAGAATCAATACCCGCAAAAACATGTGATAGGTGGAACCCAAAAATTATTTTATGCCCTGGAACTAAAGTGCCCTTTGATATATGATATATAGAGATCTTTTTAACAAAATAAAAGTGGGAACAGTATTTTTGGTTTTAATCAGAAATTAGGAGATATTTCAGGGGTTGGCAGACATGTACTCAAGGGTGTGTATAAGGTGTGGAATAAATGTTATGTTAGGTCAATAAGCGAATCCAAACTAAGAAGTCAACCGAGTTCATTTAGTTATGTCCATGATTGGTTCACTCCAATTGTACTGACAAGTGATGCTGCCACTTTAGTAGTACGTCTTGCAGTACTCCAAGAAGCTGTTGACATGATTGCTTAAAACTGACGTAGCCATAGTCAATTAATGATGTATTGCTGGTTCATCTGGCTGATTATACATTGGAGCTTTCCGTGATCCGATAAGCTTTGAGCGAGGAGGAGTTATTTTATGAGCTGCTATATTTATGATTTATTACACTGTACTCAAGGTTATTTCACTTATATGGCGACATGCTAGCCCAATCGTAAAAGGAAATCACCGTAAACGACGATGGCAACACGCAATACAGGACAAAACATTTACATAACATTTAAGAAAAGACACCACAGAGAGCATAAGGGTACAGGAGGCTCCCACCCAACTACACGTGCTGTATTTATGGGACTTAAATGGAAGGAATAGTATTTAGGTAAGATAACAGTGGGTTTTTCATTTATTATTTTCTCCGTGAAGTTGACTGTTTGTTTCCCTTTTAGAGTTCAACGCCCAACTCAAGTGTATTTCACTTATATATCACGACTTTGCCTATCTGATGTTAACTGGGTATCAGCTTCTGAAAAAAACCTACCTTAAACCATGTTCCTAGTAACATTTAAATCCTCATGTTTTAACAAGATCGAAAGACGAGCTGGAAAATGTGTGTGTGGTTCCATAGCCTACAAAAGGATCGTTTATAAAATTTAGGTAATGAATTGAATATTTTTCACAGATGCAATTAACTTTTATCGCACGAATTAAAAATGCATTTTAATGCCCAATTCAACGTTTTAAATTGGTGCTTTACATTAAATGTATGGTGTTTTCTGTGTAGCCAGCATCGTTAAGGGTGTCCTTCACCGATTGGGCTGGCACGCTGTCATATGAGTGAAATTACCTTAAGCATGACTTAAAACCCGAATCAAACAAACAAACGAGTCTTAACACAGGTGAAATGATACAATACCACAGGCCTATAAACCGTAATCAATTTTTTTAAATAATTAGGGTAATTATTTATAATGACCCTCACATGACCATTGAGGACATATAAAATAACAAATCACATGTGGTTAAATACCTTAACAAGTGACTACCAGAAAACACAGATGTTCAACTACGAGTAACAACAACGTCACAAAGGGAAGACAACCATTGCGGTCTACCCGTGGATCAAAACAATTCACTGCGGTTTTATAAGAGATCCTCTCTTGGCCTGGATTTCACTCAGAAGACTTGTTTTATAGTCGAACATCTACTGATTGTATTACGTGTGTTTGAAAATGTTGCAAAGAAAATTATCTTTCGGACCGAGGAGTGTTGTCTTAGCGATGTGGACAATAGTAATATAGCAGATACCCATATTGTTGCAAATATTGGCCATAAATCGCATTTTAAGCTGCTTTGATAGACTAGTGATTTAAGTTCCACTGCGTTTCTGCAAGTGTATTCAGTGTCACAGCTATCTGTATCATTTTAAAGAATGCTGATACGTATTGCCGCTTAACCGCTTAATATTCTTTGGTTGGCAGCTTAACCCACTACACCGGAACGTTTGTTTTTAATATGTATTCTTTGGTTGGCAGCTTAACCCACTACACCGGAACGTTTGTTTTTAATAGATATCATTTGGTTGACAGCTTAACCCACTAGACCGGAACGTTTGTTTTTAATAGATATTATTTGGTTGGCAGCTTAACCCACTACACCGGAACGTTTGTTTTAAATAGATATTATTTGGTTGGCAGCTTAACCCACTACACCGGAACGTTTGTTTTATATGGATATTATTTGGTTGGCAGCTTAACCCACTACACCGGAACGTTTGTTTTAAATAGATATTCCTTGCTTGACAGCTTAACCTACCTCACCCTGGGGCCGGTTTCACAAAGCCTTCGCAAATTTAATATCAAATAAGAAAAAATATGGCTTCAAGAGTTATGTTTATTTGAAGCAAATGAAGCAGACTTGTGAAGATCCCATTCATTGATTCATTTCGGTGACGGACCTTGTATGTAATGAGTAGGCATTTTGAATATAGCTGTGAACGTCATAGCGAGGCTGCTGACGTGTGACCTGATTAATCGACGTTTGAAGAACTTTAAACTCTTTCGCGTGACTTGATTGCATTGGTCATTTCGACCTAATGTTATGCTTAATAGTTCTATTTTATTTCTTCATTTTCTACGCTGTTACCTGCTCTATGTGGATTTTTATTGGCGCGGAATGCACTTGATGTCCTATAGGATACGTTTATCTACATGCGTTACAAGTATTGCCTGCATGCTGATGGGCTAAAATGGCTTGTCATTACACTAAAGCCGATAATCGGAAAGGACGGAAAGTACCGGAGATAGGCGAAGTTGAACTAGAATAAAACAGGAACCTCTTGTAAAAGGGGCATCCTGACACCCCCTTTGCTCTGGGGCAACATGGCACAAGCTTATGCGAATACTACTATATATTCTTTCTAGTATGCTCGACCAAGTCTGAAACGGGTAAATGAATATGATACATAATTTTTACGGCAAAGATAGTATTAGATTAGGTATCCGCATATAGGTCTGATACTCGCTTTCATATTGATTCTCTGTTAGTGTTCAGTCATGCAGTGGATGATCTCTGTTAGTATTTAATGATGCATTGGATGATCTCTGTTAGTGTTTTCTACTGCAAAGTTTGTTAATGACTTTCTGACGCTATAACACTCTTCAGTAATACTGTATATAGCAGGTTTGCAGGCGCCGACTCTACAAATTAAACAGTCCGTACTGTCATTCACCATGGAGGCGAAAAATATCATACTTGTAAACATAAAAATCGTTATTGCTTTTCGACTAGGACCTAAGAACACACAAATAGCCCGTGCGTCATCCTTTAATCTGGTCCACTCGCATGATCGCTTACATAGGCCTATGTCTTAACATTCAAGTTAATTTTCAGCTGTCCTTGAAAGAATTAAAAATATATTTATTGCCGATTAACAACTTGATGTATTGCTTGATTTGATTGTCTGAATGTGTAGGTCGGCCAATCGCTAACAGGATACTTTCTATTTATTCGATACATTCCTTGGGTGGTCTGCTTTCTACATTCATTAGATCAATATAACAATAAGTCACAAAATATAAGCAATTTATTTTGATTTAATATGTACATAGAAATGCCTTAATTCTTAAATCAATATATAACGGTCATATACATGTATCATTCAACCCACTTTCACCCACTTCTGTTCTCCAGCAATAGGCTTGCAGCTGACGACGGACACTCAACAGGATGGAGTGGATTTAACGAATAATTTATGCAGAAACATTACTAGAGCATGTTATCTATGAAAGTGTATAGATACTTAGCTGAACAGAACTACAAGTAAAACTACAAATACAGGTGTTGAGGAATTGAATTCGAACCAACGGCCTTGTTAATTAGAAGTCTTTAACATAACTGTCACATTGTTGTTCAACATCGCCTATCTCCGGTACCGTCCGTCACCTCCGATTATCGGCTTTTGTGTAATGTCTGGCAATTTGTTAGCCCATTGGCGGTATAACTACCGCTGCAGGCAATACTTGTATCGCATGTAGATAAGCGTATCCTATAGGACATCAAAAGCATTCCGTGCCAATAAAAATCCACATAAAGCAGGTCACAGCGAAGAACAGAAGTGGGTTAAAGAATTTTTGGTATATATATGTATGTCTTGACTTTGTTGTGTATAGTGTTTTTTAGCTCCGTTAATGGGTCTTGTACCAGTGGAGTTTTATATGAATAAATAAAAATAAATAAATAAGAAACTAAAGATATAAAATAGAACTATTTAACATAACATTAGGCAGAAATGACCACCACAACAAGATAATCAAGTCACGTGCAAGAGTTTAAATTTCTTTATAGGTCGATTAATCAGGTCAAGCGTCAGCAGCCTAGCTATGACGTCCACAGCTATATTCAAAATGCCTTATCATTGCATACATACAAGGTCCGTCACCGAAGTGATTCAATGGACCGTTTTATACAAATGATAACTGTCCTACACCTATAGCGACATATACACAGTCAGGGCCGTCAGCCAATTGGTCTGGACTGCGATCAGCAGTACCTCCCTGCCGCTTTGCTGACAATTTCGCTGTTCATCACACTTTTCAGAAGTAAATACGACGTTATAACTGATGTGGTAATGCTGAGTGCTCTAAGCGTAAAATATATTTCACGATGATGTATTTTATGTTTTGTGAGTTATTATTGTCCAAAAAGCATTTTCCCGTTTGTTATTTAAAAACACTTTTTGTGTACAGCATATATAAATCGTAAGTAAATACCATATGACATGTTATAGGTAATATTGAGTACTCTATATAAAACACATTTTTGCACGACATAGATCTGAAGTAAATACCGTAACGACATGTTATAGGTCATAATGAGTACACTTTTTCCTACGACATAGATCGGAAATAAATACCGTACGACATGTTATAGGTAATATTGAGTACTCCATATAGAAACTAATTTTTGTACGATAATAGATCGAACAGTGATCAGACCTTAACATTCTCTACGGTCGCTTTTATGACTTGGTTCTCGTCTGGGCCGCAACTATCACACCTATGGTGAAAACTCTGACTGGCCTGTGGTCACGGGGGTCTGAACCGCTTTACACAAACACTGAAGATGTACCCAGGAGTCGGAGACCAGAGAACTACTTTTCTAATCTAGAAGCCATTCAAAGTAGCCCCGAGTGATGAAGAGATTAAGATGGACGATTATAACAGTTTCTACTATCCTTTATTACTGCTGAACTCTATAATCATCCATACATTCACCGTTACAGGTATCAATATAAAAACTTCACAATATTTAACGAGGCGGCACGGCCAAAATCCTCCGCAAGTTACTCTATTAACCTCTTATGACTGTTGACGATTCTAATACTGCTCAACAACACTTGTTTTGGTTCAGCGTTCAGCGTTTTTGTATTGTGTTAATGTTAGAACGCTGAACAAGAAATTAAATTATACGCCATTAGTAAAACGCGTTATAGTAAGCCAATATAGCCAATACTCATAAACATTCAGCGCGTTTCAAAACGGCGAGCGCGCTAGAAACTTAAAATACAATAATTTAATACATGGCTATAACATACATCAACAAGCATACGCTCTACAACTAGTAAAGAGCATGCAATGAACAGCGATTGTTGTTACAGTTTGGAAAAGTTTGAAATAACCTTTATATGCTTGATGTCGTCGTTTGACATGCTTATCATTATTTGAAATGTCATAACAAGGCAAAAAAAAAACAAAAAAAAACACCACACTCCAGTATAACAGTTTGTTCACGTTCTGTGCCTAAAGGGTAATCGTCCACATATTACCATCGATTCTGTCAAACAACTGTGATTTCTTTTATCGATATTTTGTTAAAATTTGAATTTATTGTTGTCACAACAATTGCGCAACGTTTTGCCGCAACAGGAAGTTCCAATAACCGTTGCCGAGAATTGAAAGATGCCCCAACTCAAGCGTTATGTACTAGGTGAAACCCGAAATCTGCCAACTTCGCGCTTTAACGGCAAGTATTTTTCTTTTTAATTTTAGCATGCATTAAGCAAACTAGACTGTTTGTGTGCAGCCAGTCGACACATCGAAGGTATATGTAGCACCAGTAACGCCAAACCGTCATATAAATGAAATGTGTAGGCTGTTATATACCACATAAATAAATTAATTAGCAGTTAATATTGCATAAAGAGTGTAGGCCCTATTTATAAAGCGAGTTACGTATTTCTTAAACCTCACACCACCTTTCCTAACTTTTTGTAACAGCAATCGCAAGATTGTTAGTGAAACTTTCATAATGAAAACTAAATTATATCATTTTTTGGGGTAGCAACCGACACCACGTGACATCAAACTCTGACACTTTTATCAACAACACAGTGCACATCATATGCTTAAAGATGTGGTCAGATCGGTTTGCACTATAGGGCATTACGATGTAAAATGGGCTATGTTTCTCGTCTGTTACACCTTTGTCTCTTCAAATGTTAGAAGGGGACAATCGACAACAGTCCGACCTTTTATAAAGGTTACCCATGTTTTTCAAAGTTTGATTCCTAATAGAATAAGACGAAATAAATTTAACAATAATAACAATATTTTTAAAAGTTACCTTATTAAATTTACAACATTGCATGTAGGGTATGGCGGGGGTAGGATGAGACCCGATGTTGCCTGTCTGGGATGGTTGGAGGAGCATGCTCGTGAAAAACGTTTTGAAGTAGTTATACATTTGTAAACACTTCATATAAAATATCATTATCAAGCGCGTTAGAAAACATCTGGAATAGCTTGGATCGAAATTCTAGAGGATCAGTTTTAAACGTATAATGAATATTGCCTGATAGACAGTTCCAGTCACGAACAGTTGTGGGAAAAAAGATAAACTAAATGTAAATATTTTACATAAAGAAATTGTAAATGTATTCGACGACCTTTGAGGAGAGGTGACAGTTTCTGGAAGTTTTCTATATAAGTTAATATCCGTCTTATCTTTAAGTATTTGACTATACACACCCAGTCGACGAGTCTTCCGACGCTTGTTGAGTGTATGAAATCCAATTCTTGGAGAAGTGAGCTGGCCTCACACTTGGTCAAACCGGCAATTCTTCTAAGTCAATATTTTTGAAAGAAAGAAATTCAGAAGCATTTAATTAGTATTCTGTAAGATTGTTCGAGATATGTCGGCCTACTCTACAGACGATTTTAAAACATTTTGTACAAAATGTCGAAGGGTTTTCGTTTTAGCCGGTACTATACAGATATTTTTTGAGTTTTTTTACATTGGCTGAGCATGGTTATTCAGTTGTCGATATGATTTGCCTAGCTTCCAATGCTATTGAAGGTTAGACCTAAATTTTTATTTTAGCAAGATCCCAAGAAAGATACTTTCAAAGTGCAACGTTGATGATGTTTGGAACATCACAATGTCTGAGTTTTTGAGACATTAAACGAAACGTGCCGGAGGTCAGTCCATGAGTATATAGACTGTAGGTCTTCGTTAATAGAATTTGTAATTTCTGGGTAAAGCGACTTGTCAGACAAAATATAGGCCTACAGGCAGGTATTATTAATTATGGCGCTGGAGAGATTATTAAAATAAATAATAAAGAGAAGTGTCATCAACACAGCGTTTTGGGGAACCCCCGCAGATTAACCACTGGAGACGTTTCATTTAGATAGTAACGTACACGTTTGAAAAGAATGGATTAACAATTTTGCAAGTAAATTCGATATAACAGAACGTGCTCTGGCGAGGACCAGTGTTTTGTGGCAAAACAAGTGTCTGTTATTGTTCCCTGAACACACACTCAAAGGTTTCTGTTCACAGTGTCTTTAAATACTTGCAGTAAGATGTGTTGTATGCAGATAGGTAGTAAAGATTCTAGCATCGCATAAGAGTGTATAATTGAATATAGGCTTTTAAATGTGTTCTTGAGTTTTGGTATTTTCTGTCTGGCTTTGAAGACACAGACGAAAACGCAAATTTCAGTATTGTTAACTATAAAGAAACAAAGATTTTACTATTCAAATCATATCGCGTGATAATCGATGTTCATTCCTCTACTACAGCTCACGAGTTTGAGTTCGAATATACTCGAACGTTACCTTCCAGGAGTCCAGGTGGCTACCTGTGTGTTTTGTCCAGTTTTTTCCGCCATCAGCACTTTGACAGATAGTAGTGAAATTATTTAACGCAAAGGTTATACAATATTTTGCTAAGCATTGCTAACATTTCCATCCCGCAACACTTTTAGTGGAATGATATAGGTCTCTTTCGATACAATTTTGATCGGAAAATGTTGTCGAAAATTATATATTTACCTAATTTACAAAAATGGTCAAATGAATTTCTAATTCTGCTTCTTTCATGATGCTTTAGAGAAACAGGTTGTATAAAAGCGTACAGCGTTCATTCTTTTTTTTCCGCTACATGATAAAAATATATCTTTGCAGATCGCAGAATCGTCATGGCGACCTGGGTTGTATCAATGTTGTTGGGCCTGAGTCTGTTTGTACTGGTCGAGGGTATGCCAGATTGCGGCCCAGAGGTGGAGATTTGTGAATTCACTCTGATCGCCGCTCCTAAACTCACAATGTTGTGGGGGAACGTTTTGACGTACTCAGAAAACGGCATTCTCTACAATTACACAGTGACAGATACGTCCAATGCGGTTCCTGTACCAGTCGATGAGGTGGTCACAGCTGATGGATGGGAAAACTCTCGATTTGTTTTTGTCTTCAACGAATCTTTCCCTGGGCCTACCATAGAGGTGTGGGAAAACCAGATGGTTAAAGTTCACGTTAAAAATGCTCTACACAACGACGGCTTGACGGTACATTGGCATGGCCTGCATCAAACCGGGATGCCGTTTATGGATGGCGTAGCTTTTGTGTCACAATGTCCAATTCTCCCGGGTCAAACGTTCACCTACCTCTTCAAGGCGTATCCTAAGGGAACCTTTTGGTACCATTCTCATTTAGGCAGTCAGCGAACTATGGGATTATATGGTCCAATAGTGATCCACGAAAGAGGACTTCCTTATCCCAGGATGGAAGAATTCATATGGATTATTACAGACTGGAATCATGACTACGAATCTGAGAAGGTCTACTATAAAATGATTTCAGGAATTTATGAAGGTAGAAGCAAAGTACAGGGCACCAGATCCTTGGATGGAGGGTACTTCAGCATGTTTCGCTATCATTCAGGACTCCTTAACGGCAGAGGAAGATATTACGACCCTGTGACCGGCCAGCACAATGGAGCTCCATTGTCAAAATTTAATGTCACATCGGGTCAAAGATTCCGCATCAGAGTGATTGCTGCCGGGACACTGTACCCTTTCCGTCTCTCCGTGGATCAACATCTCCTGACAATCATTGCCTCTGACGGATACTATCTTGAACCAGTCACTGCCCAGTCTTTCATCATTAACCCTGGAGAGAGGTTTGATTTCATCCTGAACGCTACCCAGCCTATTGGGAACTACTGGATCCGAGGTGAGACATTGGAGATAGGAGAGAATCATACTCTTGAAGCCATTCTTCACTACGCTGGTGCCGGTATGGACACAGATCCAACTTCAACGCCTTCAAACTGTAACCCAAAGAAGAACTGTTTGGTTGTTAACTGCCCCTTCACTTTTTACCCACAAGCGGATGATACAGAATGCATCTCGTTTGGTCAACTTAAAGCAAAGGTCGCTCAGGACACACCGAAAGCCACAGATGGAGAGTTTGAAGAAACATTTCTAAACTTCGCCTTTCCCGGCTACAAATGGACTCCTGGATCCATCAATGGTCGAGCTTATGAACAACCTGTAGTTTCAGCCCTGTCCCAGCCTCACGAGATAGACACACACTGTGACAATGAAAACTGTGGTGAAGGTAAAGTATGTAAATGCACCTGGTCTTTGCCGTTAACTCACGCCAAAACATACCAATTCGTCTTTTTGAACATGGGCTCTGGGAAAGGCTGGTCCCATCCAGTTCATATGCACGGCCATTCATTTAACGTCGTAAAAATGGGATATGCTCGGTATAACGAGACCACCGGAGAATTAATAGGAGACAATCTCGATATTGACTGCCGTGGAGATCCGGACAGGACAAAAAGCTTCTGCAACAACGCAACGTGGACGGACCGCTCGTGGCTCAATAATAATATTCCCGGACTAGAGCTGGAAAAACCGCCAATGAAAGACACTTTGATAGTACCGACCGGTGGATATGCCGTTGTAAGAATAAGGGCAGATAACCCGGGACTCTGGATGATTCATTGTCACATTCAGGTTCACAGTATGAATGGAATGGCCATGCTTCTAAACGAATCCTACACAACCCAACCCGATATTCCAGAGCAATTCCCGTCCTGTAGAAGTTTCATGCACCAAGATGACATGGAAACACCAGAACAAGATTCAATAACGGAAACACAAACTACCAAATCACCGATGCATACCACCTCAATAAAAGTCGATGGAATGCTCGAACCCCCTGGTAAGAGACGCAGTAAGTTTCTTTAATTTTTTCAACATTTATTTTAGGGGATTGTGCGATATACATAAATCCTCTATTTCTCATTTTATGTGCCATAATGTTTCCTTCTTCAAATCTTACTGCTGAAAATAATTTTGTTCTAGGTGTTTCAGAGTATACAGAGGAGATGTTTTGGGGAGTCGTTGGCACCTTGATAGCGTTCATCTGTGTCCTCCTAGTTATTCTGTTTGCTTACATGTGCCTTCACAAGCCCCCGGATTACCGACGTAAAACCCAAAGCCCTGATCACTCGGTAGAGAGGTTTGCTTACGATAATAAAGCTATGCAATAGTGGTTACAAATGGATATAATTGGTCGAGAAGACAAATTTGGGAAGCGAGTCTGGCTGTGTAACAGATGAATATTTCTTATGGAAATACGACTGATTGTATTTCAAGTTGTCTCCACCCTAATGCTCTGGATAAACTGCACAATTTGAAAAGCGTTCTAGCAAGCTTTGATCTGGTAGCTTTTTATCATTTAGAGATTGATTTACAAGACCTGTAGGTAGATTGAAAACTGTTTTTGATGTTGAGTAAGAGTAATTGTAATAACAACACTACTACTTCACTATTGGTGGATATTCACCAGGTGATATAACCAAGAAACAGTTTCCTTGACATTGACCTTCAGTATTTGTACACAAAGATATGCCAATTGTATGCGTGTGTAAATTGTTGCGGTAAACCGAAGCAGTTTGACCACTTAGACCCCCCCTCCCACCCTCCAAACTAGAACAGAAGAATAACAAGACGTGAAATCTTATGAGACTTTTAGTGTACATTTTGAGATGGTTTGAGATAAATATGTTAGCAGAAAGCAACAGCACCTCCTAGCCTGATGTAGGTGACTTATGAAAGCCTTGAAAAACGTTTGAAAACAGGAAGTCGTTTACTATATATAATTTTTGGTTCAAAAGATCAATATGCTTTTCTAATTGATTCACTGAATAGTTCATCATTATAAAAAAAACTCCGAAAATGACCAGTTAAAGTCATACCTCTGCAGAAAATGTCTTAAATGGGTCGAAAAAACTAAAAAGTAAAGTCAGCCTTAGTAAACAAACTGCACACAGCAGATGTGGGGAAAAAATGGTGTACTGAGCGCATGGACTTTCAGTATCCAGTTTGAAACAATTGGTCCCTTAAATTGTATTGTGGACTTTTCTTGCCATATCGTTGTCCATCACATTAACTATTGTTCAATAAATACTCTTGGTAAAAATTGTTTCTCAGTTATTCTGTATCAGTTTCATAAAGGGTATACTGATTTTTTGGCAACTATAATGAGTATGTATTGAAAAATGGTAAATTTTACAGAGGCATCTCCTATATGGCAGGAAAAATCCATACTGAAAAAGGATACTAAAAGTTATACACGCGCTAAGTACAGCATTTTTCAAACCTCCTGTGTGCAATCTATCTACTCAGGCCCACTTTGCTTTGTTGTTAGTTTTTTGTGTTTTTTCCCTGTATTGACAAGAACAACTGTGGACCTTTTCGGATTTTCTTTACTGCTTCATAAAGGTTCAGAGTGGAAAATCTGATTGGCACAGAATGTTTTTACTTTATTTTTTTATTATTGAAATTTTTTATTTGGTCAGAAACAAAAAATGAAGCATTTACAATTATAAATCAGTATATAGTTCACACACAATTTCAACA
>JAVFBZ010021568.1:0-11504 GCA_032466195.1 Katharina tunicata
TGACCTTAATAAAGCTTCATTTATTGGGAAGATTTGAATCTTATTACCTAAGCTTTCCAGTAGACGATGTTTGTTCAGAGAGGATAATCAAATTTGTTTTACTTCACATAGTCATCCTTCAACAATTGGACAAATTGATTACATTGTCTTCCAGACAAGAGCTTCAAACAAACAACCGGTAATCTAATTGACTAAGTGTTGAATGTGTAAGGTCTGGGTTAAATGAGGACCATGTCACCATGATGTAATCTCAACTGTCTCTTAGAGATTGATGGGGGTTAGTTTACAAATAACACAGCACATAGTCTGACTAGTTCTTGTTATGTGAATTGTTAACACCCTGTAACATGACTAATGTCTGATTAGTGACTACGGTCAGCAATTGAATTCGACATGTTGGACAATTGGACAATTTTCTATCAAGACTTTTGACGCAGCTTTTACAAAGAATCACAGCAACAAAGAACATTATGGAGATTGACTGAGGCTAGTCAATGGTTATTATGGGGAACAGTTAATGATTTGAATCTAATTTGCATATCAACAGGAGGTCTGCCTGGTTTGTACAGGACTTAAGAAACCATTGGCTTTTCTTTGGTTTGAAATACCAGGTTAGGAACTGTCAGGTTTTGTTCCTTAAGAAATATGAAGTTAATCAGCTACGTTTGCATGACTTCAACACAGAACTTATTGCAAAGGTTTTTTAATGTTCTTATCAAAGCTTTCCAGTAGGCCATCTTTGTTCAGAGAGGAAAATCTAATTTGTTTTACCCTAGATGGACAGGACAATTTGGAAGTCAAAATTATTCAACTCTTTCTATACTAAGATACCACCGTGTCCTTCACAAATTGGACAAACTAACAACACGTACAGTCTTCTACACTAGGATGGCAAACAAATAACAGTCCGTAGTCTAATTGACTTCTGTAGTATGTGTATGGTCTAGGTTGAATGAAGACCATGTCAGCGTGATGTAATCTCAACTGTCTCTTAGACATTGATAAGAGTGAGTTTACCAATAATACAGCAGATAGACGGACTAGCTCTTGTTTTTTAATTGTTAAGATTCAATTACATGACTAACTTCTGATTAGTGACTAAGGTCAGCAATTGAATTGGACAATTGGACAATTTTGTCTGAAGACTTTTGATGCAGCCTTTTCAAAGAATCACAGCAACAAAAAACATAATGGAGATTGACTGAGGCTAGTCAATGGCTTTTATGGGGGACGGTTAATGATTTGAATCTAATTTGCATATCAACAGGAGGTCTGCCTGGTTTTTACAGGACTTAAAAAACCATTGGCTTTTCTTTGGTTTGAAATACCAGGTTAGGAACTGTCAGGTTTTGTTCCTTAAGAAATATGAATATAATCAGCTACGTTTGCATGACTTCAACACAGAATTTATTGCAAAGGTTTTTGAATGTTCTTATCAAAGCTTTCCAGTAGGCCATCTTTGTTCAGAGAGGAAAATCTAATTTGTTTTATCCTAGATGGACAGGATAATTTGGAAGTCAAAATTATTCAACTCTTTCTATACTAAGATACCACCGTGTCCTTCACAAATTGGACAAACTAACAACACGTACAGTCTTCTACACTAGGATGGCAAACAAATAACAGTCCGTAGTCTAATTGACTTCTGTAGTATGTGTATGGTCTAGGTTGAATGAAGACCATGTCAGCGTGATGTAATCTCAACTGTCTCTTAGACATTGATAAGAGTGAGTTTACCAATAATACAGCAGATAGACGGACTAGCTCTTGTTTTTTAATTGTTAAGATTCAATTACATGACTAACTTCTGATTAGTGACTAAGGTCAGCAATTGAATTGGACAATTGGACAATTTTGTCTGAAGACTTTTGATGCAGCCTTGTTCAAAGAATCACAGCAACAAAAAACATAATGGAGATTGACTGAGGCTAGTCAATGGCTATTATGGGGGACGGTTAATGATTTGAATCTAATTTGCATATCAACATGAAGTCAGTCTGGTTTGTACAGGACTTTAGAAACTCTTGGCTTTTCTTTCGAGTATGCCGTCTTTTTGTGGGCTCAAAGGCAGAAGTGATTATGGCTATTTTAGGCAAGCTCAGTTAATACCACCTGTCTGTTATTCTGTGTACTCTCAGCGCTAAATATGTCTATGTCCTCATCAGGTACATAACTGAGTGTAGCCAGAACTGACTATCTGGATAAAGAAATAGACAACAAACAATGTAACCTTATTTTTCTCAAAGTTGTCATTTTGGATATAGTCACTTCTGCCTTTGGCCCCAATTTTGCCGTCTTTGTTCAGAGAGGGTACCCTAAATCCTCAACAAATTCAACCTCTAATGACACAAACTTTAAGTAAATTTTTGATTCTTTAATTGTGAATTTGAAACTAAAACTAACATTTTCTGGTAATCTATAGCCTAAACTTCATACAAATTTCAAAATTGCATGTCTACACTTCTCACCCTTTGCATAAAATTTAGTTTTATAAGTTGTATAGGGGGTTTAATTTGTTGAGCATTTAGGGTAATCTAATTTGTTTTATCTTAAAGGTCCAGGACATTTTGGAAGTCAAAATTATTCCACTTTTTGAATACTAAGATTCCACTGTGTCCTTCACTAATTGGACAAACTAAAAAAACTCTGTGTTGAATGAAGACCAAGTCACCATGTTGTAATCTCTACTGTCTCTTAGAGTTTGATGTGGGGCAGTTTACAAATAATACAGCACATAGGCTGACCACCTCTTGTTATGTGAAATGTTAACACCCTGTTACATGACTAACTTGTGATTAGTGACAGAGGTCTGCAATTGAATTAGACATGCCTTTAAACATTTCCTAGACTATTTTTAGAAGGGTTTTAAAATGTCTAAACGAAACCAGAATGCATGGTTTTCAATATTCAGTTAGGTCAGTAGCTTAACTCATATCATTTACTGTGGCAATATTAGGATATTTAACTATGCCTGATACCCCACTCATCTTTTTGAATCTGCTGCCATTTTATTTCCAAGACTATTTTATATGTGCATTGCCTCATCCTGTCCTACAAACTAGGCTTGATTAATTTTGTCTGAAGACTGTCGATACAGACTTGTTTAAATAATCAGACAACGGAAAAATATATAATGGAGATTGACTGTGGCAAGTCAATAGATATTTTGTGGAACTTTTATTTATCCTGTGTATATTGATGTGAATCTAATTTGCATATCAACAGAAAGTCTGCCTGGTTTGTACAGAAACCTTTGGCTTTTCTTTTGCCTGAAATACCAGGTAAACAACTGTCAGGTTTTGTTTCGTAAGAAAAATTATTATAATAAGCTATGTTTGACCTCAAAAGAGTATCATCTATTGAGAAGGGTTTTCAGATAGGATAATCAAATTTGTTCTAACCTAGATGGCCAGGATATTTTGGAACTCAAAACTATTCTTCTGTTTGAATACTAAGAATGGCGTTTTACGTTGTACTTAAGGTTATTTCACTCATATGACATCGTCCCAGCCCAATGGGACAAATAATCTACCCCTAACGACACTGACAATACACAGCACACCATAGGACATTAACAAGATGAATAACAGGACACAACAACAAATCGGTATCCTGAAGCTCCTTATCAACAAGCTCCCGCAAACTACCCATCTCAAGTAGGATCAATTTTATACATGACCTCATCCTACTCTAAAAGCACAACCTAATGAATTTTGTCTAGAGACTTTTCGACACAGACTTGCTAATGAATTCACACGCAGAAATTGGAATAAAGATTGACTGTGGTTAGATAATGGATATTTTGGGGAATGGTGATTCATTTAAATCTAATTAGCATATCAACAGGAAGTCTGACTGGTTTAAAGAGCCATCCTAAGAGCCTTGACCTTTCTGTTACCAGAAATACCAGGTTGCTATTGGTCAGATTTTGCCCCATAGGAACACAATCATTGTCTATGAGTGACCTCAATATAGCTTCATTTGTAGAGAAGGTTTGAATGTTTCACCAAAACTTTCCTGTAGGCCATTCATGTTTGTTCAGAGGAGATAATCAAATTTGTTTAATTCCACACCGCAAGGAAGTTTTGAAAGTCAAAGTTATTCTGCTGTTTGAATACTGAGATTCCACCGTTTCCTTCACAAATTGGACAAACTAACAACAGTCTTCTACACAAGGGCTGCAAACAAATAACAGTCCCTAATCTAATTGACTACTGTATAATGTGTACCGTCTGGTGTTGAATGAAGACCATCTCAGCATGATGTAATCTCAACTGTCTCTTAGAGATTGATAGGAGTCCGTTTACAAATAACACACCACAAAGTCTGACAAGCTCTTGGTATTTGAAGAAGTCACACCCTATCAAATGACCTCTGGATTTATTAGACACAAGCCATGAAATCCAATATTTTAGATAAACAAATGTTACATATACTTCAATATTATTTATTTAATTGATTAGAGTTAAACATCATACTCAAGGGTACTTCAGTTATAGTAACGACATTGAAACCACCCGTGCTTGCTGTGACGTACATGTAGTGCTCTCTGAGCTATGGTCATATCAGGAAGCAGATTTGTTGTGGTGTATTGTTTTGAGTCATGTCTTTGTCCCGTGGATTCTTGGTTGTCAGTGTCCTTTAGGGCGGATTCCTTCATTTGAAGGCTGTGGTTTAAATTTCCATAAGATTCTCAATCAACCTACAAAATGTTTTGAACTAGTATGTGTTCTTAGAGAGTGTTATTCTAAAAGAATAACCATAGAAGTGGTTTGCAAAACAAAGTATTTCTTTACATTCTGCAAAATGAGCTTTCTGTGACTTTATGCTCTGTATGAGTTAAAGCGCAAAAATTTCCTTTTTATTTTTCTTTCGTGTCTTGTCCTTGTTATCTTGTGATGTGTCATGTGACATATTTTGTTACCAGTATTGTGCACATTTCTTTTTCCTGGTTTCACTTTACATCATTTGAGTGAAATAACCTTAAGTTTGACATAAAACTCCAAGCTTATCAACAAGACCCTGTATCTGTTGGTTGCCTAATTACTCATTATATGGAATAAAACTCTTGCCATCTAAAATAAAATCACAATTTTGTTTATGGTCACTTAAGAGAACCAGACCAAAGCCAACCTTTTTTCCTGGTTATTTTCTGTGAGAGATTAGGGCATCTTGGATGATAAAATCAGGAAAAAATCGCCATCTGATCTGTTCTACAAGAAGTGTTAGTCTAACACCTTGCTGGTCTATTAACCACATTATCTACTATAAACACTGGCCATCAAACTCTGATAGACTGGAGGCTGGTGTTGGGTTTCTATTGAAAGGGAACCTTGTTATCTGCTCTCTGAGTGAAATGGAACAGCTGTGGTTAGAATTCCTTGAGAATGAACCATTAAGAATCTGAAGGATTTGGTGAACTTAATGCTTTTATGGAGCTTCATATTACTTTAAAGGAATAGTCAGATGAAATAATGACATGGATAACTAGAATGATGATTTTGAAACAAATCTGAATTTTCTTTACCCTGTTTTGCTGTTGGTGGTTGCCTGCAGTCTCCTGGCGGACTTACCAATATACTTTAAGGATGACATTATACTCATGGCAAACATACAAAACCTGAAAAAATTGGATGCTCATTTTTCCATTTGGTGTACTTGCCATCTTTTAAGTGAAATAGCCTGAAGTATGAAACCCTAAGCCAACAATTAAAACATTTTTTCCACAGAGTATGTCATATGAGATTCTATCAATACAAAACAAATCATACAACTTTGTTTATGGTCACTTTAGAGAAAAGAACATAAGTCAAAGCCAACATTTTCCCAGGTTATTTTCTGTGAGAGGTTAGGGCGTCATGGATTTTGTCATGGATGATAAAATCGCCATCTGATCTGATCTACAAGAAATGTTAGTCTAACACCTAGCTGCCCTATTAATCACATTATCTACTATAAACACTAGCCATCAAACTCTGATAGACTGGAGGCTGGGGTTGGGTTTTGTTATCTGCCCTTGGGTTGACATACACCACCTGGGGTTAGAAACCTTGATAACCATTGGGAGGATTTAATACTTGATGTAAAGGAAAACACAGAAAGCTTCAATACTGCCCTTGTCAAAGTTAGAGCAGAACAAATTGAAACCTGAATGCCATTGCAGGGTTTTGTGGAAAGTGAAGGTCAAATATTTTTCCTTTTGTCATTCTACTACTCCACCTTTATGCAACTTAAAAATATAAAAACTGTCTCGACATTACCAACACTAGCATGGTGTAACGTTTCTTTCTTATCAAAAAGTTATTTGGTTTAATGTAAAGTTTCTTTATTGTAACTCTAATTTAAATGTGAAATGCACAAGCTATTGTTAGAAAGCTTGGGGCAGAATGATGGGGCAGAAATTTGGGTTATGGATTTTCAGGAAGGAGTGAAATCCACATAGATGAAATACATCAACTTTGGTTATAAATGTTGTCAATGCTTCATTTGATTAAAATCTGGTTAAAATCCAAGCAAAATCTCAAGAAATAATCTTTTATTCTCCTCCACCAAGTCATTGTTTAAGATTATATTTTATTTTTTGTTAAATCATGATAAATTTGAATTTTAAAACTGTATTTCAGGCATACAGTGTATGTTAAAATGGCAGTCTTGTCTGTAGTAAGACTTCCCTATGTGCATGACCTGATATTTAAGTTTTCTGTTGTTTTTATTTTTTTTATTTTTTATTTTTTCATTAAATGTCAACCTTCAAAATCGTTAAAACAATTTTTTTTTCTTGTCTCATTTATATATTGTCAGTCATTATCATGGCAACTGCATCTATTAATCCTAAAAAGTGTATGATTTTTTTTTCTGTTTTTTTTTCCATTTTAAAATAGCAATCAACTTTAACTGTCTTTTTATGAGATAACAAAACATTAAGATTGTAAACATTGGGTTAGAGGCAGTATTTTTAGAAGTCAATTTCGCCCACATGTCCACAATGCTGACAGTTTGCCGTCAGATGCCAGGATGTGAAAAGTGACAAGAGTGGACATGTGGGTAGTGTTGGGAACTTTAACCTACTCCTCAACTTACCCTAAATATTACCCATAAAAATGTAATTAATGTTCTGTGGGTAACAAAATTATACTCTAGTCCAGGTTGAATTTTTGTGGAATTAAGTTGGCAAATTTAGAAGCCTATAATTCCGACTTAAAATTTGGATTTGTTTAAAATTTAAAAACTTGGGACGTAAAAGGTGACCAAAAAGAAATCAAATAACTAGGGTATTTGTTTTGAGTGTGTATAGTGTATTTATCAGATCACGCCTCCCTGTTCACAGAGATTGATGAGGCGTCACCAAAAATGTTTGGATTTCATGCTTTCTTGCCAAAATCTGATTATTTTTTGTCACTCCTGGAATTTCTGTGTTGATAGTGAGCAGTTGTTTGACATTTGTTTGTAAAGCAGAATGCTACCTATCAACAAACAGTACACTGTTTCAACTAAAAATTTCAAAGTTAATGACTCTGGTTGATTTTGTAGTTGTAAAAAACAAAAACAAAAAGTAAAAAACATCTTTAACGAAGAACCACAATAATGAATTAAATTTGTAATGATTTTGTTTGTTAGAAGTTGAATTATTTTTTTTTAAATGCAAAATAAAGATAATAAATTAAAGATAATAAACCAAAAGTTTGAGAATGACTTAAGTCTTGACTGAAGATATCAAAGTTTATAGCCCTGGCTTTATGTACTTGCTGGATGAGACAGAACAAATGAATGAATTACTATGAACTATATATATAGTTTTGTAAACCTTTTTCAAACATGTCCCTAACAAAATTGTCCTCAGACGAAGGACAGTAAGCTTATGTATTGAGTTACTTTCATGCTCTCAGTCCTCAGGAGGATTATCAGTTTTCCCACAGAGTAAAACGTAAAACTTTTTTTTGTCTCTCTCTCTCTCCTAGCTGTTGGAATATGACAACATCTTAAGTATCACAAAGTACCATTAAGCATGGCATCAATCAATCAATCAATCTCTCAACCACACCACCCTTTTTTTTGACTCAGGAATTTTCCCTGTAATATGTGATGGGTGTCTGGATTACTGTAGTAAAAGCAAGAGGAAATTTGATATGTAACAAGATGGCAGATTTCCAGGGTTATTTGGTTACTCTTTGACAATTAGTCACCAGGAAGCTCAAGGGTAGATAACTCCATCTGTGTCGTTTCCGTTGTTATTTCTAAACATTCACATGACTATCAGGAACCCGGCACTGCTCTCTGTCTCGCTCCAGCAAATAGAATCTTTATAAATCACGAACACCACAACTCTCAACAGTATCGGATTGATGTACTGTGGTTTCCCATTAGACCACTCTCTAATGATAATAATACAGTCACTTATTGATAGTTAGGAACTGTCTACACTTTCTAGTAGGGTCTCTTTGGTGGCTTCTATAAGACTAGTCTGTATTACTTTAACATGGTTTTCTGGAACATGGATGTCTTTGTTCTATTTTCTCAGTAGGGGTCACAGGAAGAATTTGTCTTTGATGAAGTACTGATTATGTCTGTTTGTGGTTTGTACATGTCCGCAATAAAAAAGCAGGTTTGAACCTTAGTGAAAGCATGCAATTTCCGTTCTGTCTCTAGAAGTATAAATTGTACACGCGGCTGTACATATGTATTTATTAAACTGATACTTTCTGTTTTTTAATCTTTTTATTACACTTAGTTGATTTTTACTCCTAACTTTTCTATTTAAGAAGATCAGTATCGTTTCCATATAAAGAAAGAGAAAATTTGATATCCGCTAACAAGATGGCGCTGCAGTTTTCCAGGGCTTTTTGATTTCTGTGACGAGGATTGAGAACTCAATCCCCATCTCTTTCCTAATCATTTTTTCTAAACTTCCACATGACCATCATGGGTGTTTGAGTGGGAGCCACCTGTGCCCTGGTGCTCCCTGGACTAAGGGGCATCAGGAAGACACTATGTTGTCGTGTCCTATGTTTAGTTGTCTAAATGTACTGGGGCATCTTCTGGGTTGCTGGTGTCGTTCAGTGTGGTTTCCTTCACCCATTGGGCTGGCACACTGCCATATAAGTAAAATAAGTAAAAACAAACAAATATATTACTGGTGTCAAGGTGGAGGGTGTTACTCAAATACTTTATAAGTGCCTTAGTTCTGGACTTTTCAGATTACTCAAACCCTTGACTTGGGCTAAAAACTAATGGGGCCCAGGCAGAATAAAATCTAATGAGGCCCAAGCAGAATAAAATCTTATGAGGCCCAAACAGAATAAAATATAATGGGGCCCAAGCAGAATAAAGTCTAATGGGGCCCAAGCAGAATAAAATCTTATGGGGCCCAAGCAGAATATTACTTGTTGACACCCACCATTCCCCCCGTTGTGAACCTTGTCACATGCCTACATGTTTCCAAAGAAACAGAATGGAAAAGTTCTATATAACAGCCTTTGTTATTTAGTGATTATTATATTATTATAACATTTATGGATATAGATAATTATAGATAACAACTAGCTTGATAACAGTACTAGTATCTGTATCGAAACGTCACTTGAGAAAAAATAGGAAGTTGTTATCCATAAAGCCTTGATTTGTATATATTATTATTCTGTGTCTATCAAAGATATGTATGGGATCTAAGTTACCTGTAAGTCACCATATAAGTCAAATACTCTTGTTATTCACCAATCAAATCATAGATACCGGTGGCAGTGCAAATAGGTCAAAAAAGTGAAATACCCTGGAGTACACCAATCAAATCAATACATGTGTAATTTTGTAATAATGCATTTGATCGTAAAGAGAAGTTCAAGAGAATTTTAAATATTTCTTTTATTTGTTTAAAATTTGTCAATTTGACTGAGAATTGAAGCAAACAAATATAAAAATGTTCTTATTGATTTATTTGAGAAAAATAAGAATGTTCATTTTTGTTGTTGTTGCATACCAGGCGATTAAAAGTATTTTAGAGATTCAGGAATATTTGTTCAAAAGAATAATAACATTGAACGAAAGGCAATTTGTTTTGTTTTTAAATTTTATCGAAGGGGAAATACAGATGTTCATTTTTGCGTTGTATACATAAGCGATTTAAAGTTGAAAAAGTTGTGATTTATAAAGTATTAGTTTTAAAAAATGGTACTTCTGCTACGAAAACCAAATCTCCAATGAAGATTGTGTGTGTATTTAGTGGAATTAGACGTTTCCGTGGAATGAATCTAGTCAAGGGTTTGTTTGGTAGGAGAGATTAGTTTGTGGATTTCGATGATTAGAATGGTGAACTAGAAACCTGTCAAATAACAGATTGACCCGGCTACTTATCTCAATCCATCCCAACTCCGACAGACTTTTTCCACGTTTTCATTTTCTTTGGAATCCCCAGAATCTTGGAAGAAATCAGATTTAATTCCATCAGCGATAAGGAAAAGGGGAAAAAACCTGTATGAATTGTAGAGGAAATGTCTTGATTTCATTTGGGAGACCATATTGCCAGAGTCGTAACTTTGCTATCATGGTGAATTGATTTTTCTGCACCGATGGAATGTTTCCCCTGAAATACAGACCTTAATCTAAGAGCTGTCAAAGATTGTTGATCAGCCCGGCTGGCAACAGCTTTATCAAACTCTCTCATAAAGCTTTCATGTTTAATGATCAACGGCCGGAACAATGTATTAAGCTCACAATCCAATATAGCAGTCCCATTTTTTTTTTCAAATTTGGTGAGGAAGAAAAAAGCACAAAAATTCCATGTTAAAATTCTGACATTTTCTCCTTATTTTTGGTTGCAATACATTCTGGTCTATGGAATGATGAATTTGATTGGCTGGGTTTGGAAAGGCCAATACATGTATTTGTCTTCTACATGTAAGTTACATAATGATTTGATAACTTTTTGGAGAACTCAAAGAACAAGCAGTTTGTTTATCTTTAACTGCAAAGTTTTTTTAATTTATTTCTGATATATTACTTATCTACATTTATTTAAGAATTCTATTGGCAAGGTCTTGTGTCAATAATTTGAATTATTTTATTAGAAGTTTTGACATGTGTGTTTCAGTAACTTGGCAGAATTTTATTTATTCATGTTATTCAACTATATGCGGATTCACATGATAATAAATATCTGTAGTGAAAAAAGATGAAAAATAGTTTGGGCGGGATAAGAATATCCAAAATTATTTTTTAATCCCATTTAGACTTAAATGACAAAATATAGATGTTAATATTATACACATCAATGTTGGTGTTGTGGATGAACAGCTATTTATTATTATTGTTATGTTTATATTTTTGTAAAGAGTAATAACACTGGCACTGGGATATCGACTAATTAAAACCGATAAGTAATCATTATGTTCTAGATATAATCTCAGATACAAGTTTCTGGATAGATCTATATATATATATATAAAAATATGAGATAATTTCTCGGCTTTAATTAGTCGATATCCCTGTGCCAGTGTGATTACTCTTGACAA
>JAVFBZ010021579.1:0-10056 GCA_032466195.1 Katharina tunicata
GATCAAGCCGCGTGTGTTTGAATCAACCTGACTGGGCAATCTTATACAGACGTACAAGAAATAACCCCAGTACGATGTAAAACCCTAACCAAACAAACAATGTTCTTTGCAAATCAAGTGAAAATTTACATGTGCCATAATCAAAAGACAATAGTTTTGATAATATTTTACACCAGTTTTACATACATTTGTGGGGGGAGCCACCTGGTGCTTTTTGAGCTAAGGGGCAATAACTGTGTGGAGCCTTATTTGCCAATATGTGTGAACAGTATACACAAACCAAACTGGTTTCTTTTTAAAATTGTTGGAAACACAGCTGCAGAAGTTTTATCTTGAACAGGACTGGTAACAATCGGACTGCTTTTAACCAAAACTTGATGAAATATTTATTTAGAAACAATTCTTATTTATTCTCCATAGTATTTTTTATTCAGAAAGTGTATTTCTTTGTCAAATAGTTTACATTTTAATTAAGGTTTATTATACGATTGTATTGTCTCTAAGAATTTTAAGATTGCCTTTTTTTATTCATGTCTTAATTTCATAGTTTTGTATTTTGTATTTCTTAAAAAAATCTTTTTGAAAGTGCTCTTTATATTGATTTACCTCCATTTGTAGACAATCCTTTTATAGTCATAATTTAAGTTCTGTATTGTTAAAAATAAATATTACTATTGTTTAAGCAGTTGGTTGGGAGCCTCTTGTGCCCTGGTTATCTCTGAGCTAAGTGACGAGTGGTTGGTTGGGAGCCTCTTGTGCTCTAATGATCCCTGGTGATCTCTGAGCTAAGGGGCAAGTGGTTGGTTGGGAGCCTCTTGTGCTCTAATGATCCCTGGTGATCTCTGAGCTAAGTGACGAGTGGTTGGGTGGGAGCCTCTTGTGCTCTAATGATCCCTGGTGATCTCTGAGCTAAGGGGCAAGTGGTTGCTTGGGAGCCTCTTGTGCCCTGGTGATCTCTGGGCTAAGGGGATCGTGAGTATATATATATATACGCGCTGAATAATAGTAGCTAAAAATGTGTCATAATTGCATATGCTAGCCAGAGACCCGAGTTAGAATATCGGTGGAGGCAAGCAAAACTTTCTTCAATACATTTATTATAAAAAAATATAAAGATCGGAGCCCCTGGAGTGGCCTTGATAAATCACAGCTCTAGGATCGAAATAATTTAAAATGGTTATTTTGTATTTTAATACGTCCTTCTGTCTGCTAGACCAGTCCACTATGGATCAAGGGGGTGTACATCATTTCAATCTTATATACTCATCCATAATCTAATTAATATTTTATTAAATTCTTATTCTATGCCTAAACTTGAAGAAGTAATAAACTAGATCTATCCAAATCACTTGTCTGTGTAGAAGTCACTCATTGTGTTACTGTTGTAGAGTGGGGGGGATGGTAAAATGATAAATCTACAGTGGCTCATAGAGGACATGGATTTTTTTTTTTGTTTTTTTTACATTTTATTTTATTTATTCGTGTTTTCTTTTTTTTAATTTTCGTCCAGGTTAAAAATAATTTTCACACGGATGGAAAATAATTACCACCTGTGTGGAGAGTATTTATCATCCGTGTGGAAAATAATTATCACTTGAGTGGAAAATACTTTTCACACGGATGGAAAATCATTATCACTCAAGTGGGAAATACTTTTCACACGGATGGAAAATAATTATCACTCAAGTGGAAAATACTTTTCACACGGATGGAAAATCATTATCACCTGTGTGGAAAGTATTTATCATCCGTGTGGAAAAAAAAAAAAAACACGAATAAATAAAATCAAATGTAAAAAAAAAAAAAAAAAAAAAAACATCCATGTCCTCTATGGGCCACCGTACGTGTCAATTAAGGTAACATAAATTTTATACTGCTTATAATTATGCAAGTTGTAAGGAATTCTTAATTAAAAAGTACATAGGTCTGTATTATTTCAATCGTCAGATCTTTTCCGTAGGCCCTACATTTAGAACACGAAGCTAAGAGCATACGTACTCCTAGTTCGTCCGCTGTCAAACGTCCCTAAGTTTAGGAATCCAACTATTTAGTATGTATAAATTGCTTACTTGATTGGTTGATTGCTTGATTGATTGATTGCTTGATTGATTGCTTGATTGATTGATTGAGTGATTGACTGACTGACTGACTGACTGACTGACTGAACCTGAAGAAATACCCACCTGTTTTTTTACAAACTCTCACTCACGACGAGATTATAATAGTTCGACACACGCGTGGCAAGTTATTTATTTACTGGAATAAAACTCTGCAGGGATTCCAGATATTTTTATGAGGGTAATATTCGTTAATATAACCCCATACAATGACAACGATGTGACTCTATTGACGTGGCATAACAAGTCTACCATGTAATAAGTACTCTTGCGAAATTACGAAAAGTCTTTTCATTAATAATTGAGAACTTTAATTTAGATTTTGACCCTGTGTAAAAAGGGAATTTTTTAATTACAGTTCGAGACCCCAGAACTCATTTCCTGCTAATTTAACACGCACTCGGGCGGGCTTTACAAGACTAGAATGCCATATACATTTATATATAGACGTTTTTCAGGCATGTGCCGGTGGCATAAAACTATCGCTTCATAAAGGGTCTAATGTAGGGTTTCATTATTTGTCTGACTTTGTCAATTTTGTATGGAAGCCGGTTAGGGCAATTTCGTAGCATCGCAGTTTTACGCGTATTAGAGCATCGAGCATCGTGTATCGCAGCATCGAGCATCGTGTATCACAGCATAGAGCATCGTGTATCGCAGCATCGTGCATCGTGTATCACAGCATAGAGCATTGTGTATCGCAGCGTAGAGCATCGTGTATCGCAGCATCGAGCATCGTGTATCGCAGCATAGAGCATCGTGTATCGCAGCATCGAGCATCGTGTATTGCAGCATCGAGCATCGTGTATCGCAGCATCGAGCATCGTGTATCACAGCATAGAGCATCATGTATCGCAGCATCGAGGATCATATATCGCAGCATCGCGAATCATGTATCACAGCATCGAGCATCGTGTATCGCAGCATCGAGCATCGTGTATCACAGCATCGAGCATCGTGTATTACAGCATAGAGAATCGTGTATCGCAGAATCAAGCATCGCGAATCGAGTAGGGAAGCATCGCGTATCGCAGCATCGTGAAGCACCTTGATATGCTGCAATTGAACGATATGGCCTTAATCAGCTTTCATACATTTAGAAGACAGAGCAACGTATTAATTTAGGTCAATGTTCATTATGTAATGACGAATTTAGGTCATTTTATTCGGCACGTGTTGTTTGCATGTAGATTTATCAACCCAAGGTACACAGAAAAGATGCCTCTATACAAGATCTATTGTTGTCTCAATATGTCAAAATAATAACGAAGGAGTGGCAAGCTCTTGTAAAGATTTTTTCTGGGGGACTTGGCAGGTTTCTCAAGCAAGGACTGGTGACTACGGTAGATTGAAGCTTACTCAATATATTTAATCGTACAGCATATATACACTGAGTGCATGCAGTGTAACAAATAGTTATCAATTATTACGTCTCCGCTGTGTTAATCGTGAATATTTTGGCGCCTTTGGTTGCTATAGCAATCGTTTAAATTCCAGTTTCTTTGTAACATACAACGTGAATAACTGTGGTAACAAAACTTGGTGGATTTTAAACTTCTAGTTGCATTAAAGTAACATACGCACTCAAAATTTCTGAATTTTGCACTATTACAGAATCCCATGAAAAATTTATATTTTTCTCAAAAAGTACAAGTTAGAGGCTTTCTAATAATTCCAACATCAAATTTGTAGGTTGAAGGAGAGTTTTATAATAACTAAAAAAGTAAAAACTGAATTTTCTGTCAGAATATTATTATGTGGATGTGTCAATCAGCTGTCATAACTGAGCCACCTTAAGATGTACCGACGCTACACCAAGTCAAACGTTAATTAGCCCCGCCCCCAGCCTCTATTTAAAATCTTAATTTATTCCATATAAGGTCATGAACCCGGCGAGATCAAAAGCTTTACTTGAGGCAAATCACAGATCGTCGTACCAAGTTGTTAACAAATCTGCAATTATATTTTTAGGATTTCTCGTTTTCCATTGAATGCCTCTTAAAATCAACTACTGTAAGTAAAATGTATGGTGGACTGTTTATGCCATGATTTATTTATAGAGTTCTTGAACATACAAATAACCAAAATTACTACAAATTTAACCCTAGCAAAACAGAGCCTGTAAAATATACAGAATAAAGTTACAAATCTGATCAACATCATTGTTAAACGCATTTACTTCGGCGACATAATCACTACAACAACTGTAGCACGAAAAGTCTTGTTTTAAACTTATTTGTATTGAAATCAAATGATCAATAGGGATTAGGGACAAGTTCTAGCAATTTACAAGCCCTTCTCCCTGTATACAGGACAAGATAATAATACAATTTTTAACAGCAAAATAAATTGACATGAATGAATGTAAAAGTAGATTTGTCTTCATTGTACATATCATTATGCCACAGAGACCACAACAGAGCAGCGCGTGACCATGATAAAATAAAACAAAATACCCTGTTGTAAAGCACTGATTTTTCATTTACGGGAAAATAATAGAGACAAAAGAAAAAGTTATTCAATGCTATGCGGAAATGCCTTTGCCAAAACAAAACAAAAACACCAGTTATCGCAGGGTCTATAATTCAAATTGTTTTGTTTCGTCTCATATCTTCCAGCGAAAAGTCTAGCATACATTTTACTTACAGTAGTTCAATTGAAGTGGCTTTCAGTAGAAAACGAGTAACCCTACAATAATTGTAATAGTAGTTCATATGGTCTATACAATTTGACTATGACATTTTTTATTGTCTCCTTACCCTTTAATAAGCAACGTTTCGGTCCAGTTGCTAAGCCCGTTTTCAAGCAATGATAACACATCTCAAGTGAATATTGAATAAGTTGTTGAGAATGTTGATATTCCTAACAAAAACATGACTAAAATGGATATTCAACTTCTAGGTATATTGATAAGCGACGTTTCGGCTTAGATTATAAACCCGTTTTTAAGCAATTTGATAAGCGACGTTTTGGCCTTGACGATAAGACAGTTTTCAAGCAATTTTTTGAAAACTGTCTTATCGTCTAGGCCGAAACGTCGCTTATTAATATACCCAGAAGTTGAAAATGCATCTAATTCATGTGTTTCCCCCCTATATAGCTGTCGCGTCTCTGTGCTGATGGCGTATAATTTGTTTTAGTGGTATTTAGAATCTTAGAACGTACAAAAGAGACCTTAATGGAGAAAAATCCTTCAAGTTCTGTTTTGTTACGTTTATTGGCTTCTAAATGCCACTAAACATGTAATAACTGTGGTAGCTTGAAAATGTATACAGCTCTATCAAGCTTAATAATTGACTCACCGAATTCATGAACGATTTTCGTAAAGTAGTTATGAGATATATTGCTCAATTAAAACGACATTCCCATTTGGAGAACCGCAGCCAATTAAACAATCATTGGTGAAAGTCGATTTAGCACATTTTGTTTTCAACCTTATATATGTGTATACCTAAATGTGGTACATTAAGTGAATCCAATCATGTCTTCCTATAATTAAAACGTGGCTATCCTAATAGTAAGTACGTATTTGCGGTTACGAAATATTCTGTGTCGTTTAATGGACAGTTAACAGTATTTTCGAGTTTTTGGGGTTAGCACTCTCTGATGCTGAACAGATTCAGCATCAGAAATGGTGATCGAATATGGGAATCGAACCCCCGACCGCCAGCCACTGAATCTCCAGCAGTAAATGCCGACCACCTAGACACTATACTTGTTTTACGAATGTGAAATACCAGTAGGAATTCTTAGCACTTAGCTAAGGGGCATCAGGAAGCCAATTTATGGTGGTGTCTTGTTTTTCTTCCTGTTAATCTTCTGTGGTCCCAACGTCGCTTATGATGGTTCCTTCATCCATTAATTAGGCTGGCACGCGGTCATGTAAGTGAAATAACCTTAAGTATGGCGTCAAATCAATGGATCAACCACGATAGCGAATGGAAGAATTTATGCCCAATGAGAAAACATAAGAGGTTATACAGATTGTAGTTATTTGTTTAGACCGTATTTAATATGTGCTCATAAAGATATTTCACGGATATGTTTTAGAAATAATCTAAACTATATAAAACCATATTTTAAGAACGTAGACTAATGTTTAAGGCTTGTGAATGTTTTTCCAGGCCCTACTTTGTTTTAAGAACATTTAAGTTGATTTATATTTGATCTTAGACCCGTCAGAAGAAGTGTAAAAATAGTTCCTTCTTAAATTACATCCATGGTGCTCTTCAGAACTTTGAGTGTGCAATCAATAAACGTTTTTACCCATCGATTTTGACGGAACGCTTCGATTTAGGCATAAGCTTTAAGTACAGCACAGCTTAAGGCGTCACAATCCAAAGGGGCCTCATTATTCTTCTATATTGGATTTTAAATTCCCATTTTTATGTATGGAAGGGGAATTAATGCTTTATAAGGCTAAGGGCCTCATCAAGTCTAAATGTTGTTCTGACTTCCGGCCTTTATTCTAAAATCCTGATTATTACAATGATTATGATCCACGTGATTTTTTTAACTTTATCGTTGAAACGTACACATTAACGGGCAGTTTTTTCTTCTACTAGCTTTCCATAGTTTGTTTCGGAAGTTAGGAGTATAAGAAGTTTCTTTCGGAAGTTAGAAGTATAAGAAGCCATGACGAGCTTTCCATCTGGGCTGCTTTTAAAATCCAAAGATGGAAGACGAATTGTCAAAAGGGACACGGACCCTTAACGGCGTACACAATTATTACAATTTGTTTTTCTTCAAATATTTATGTACAGTTTTAACCCAAATATTTAATTAACAAGCCGTAATAAGGTTTGCAACATGAAGTTTAAAACTAGAAAAGAAGAGAATGGTCAGTCCGAACCAGCTCGAGTTGATCCGTCACCGCGGCTCAGCCCTTTCAGATACTATGAAAATCTTTTGGTCGCAGATATGAAGTTACAAACGGCAGAGGTTATTTCACAGTTTTGGGGGCAGCCAAGCACACAACGCCCTTACAGAAGTAAGGTTGTTGATATATCTCCTATATACCCACATACACGTATGTTTTAAACATTATTTGCCGCTGGTCAATGAAATGTGTGATTTGTTTGTTCCTAGATGAAGCTGTACCATTACTTACACGGCGAAAGGTTGTCAGAGAGGATGTATGTGTGGGGCCAGTCAGCTCTTTTGTCTCTTCGTTCTAAAAAACACCGCGGGACAGCAACGGTAAGTAAAGCAACTCATTATCTAATCAAAACAAGATCTACAATAACTCCGTGTATATAATCGTGCAGGTGGGTTGGGCGGGTGGCTTCCTATAGACCTACCCTGGTGCTTTTCTAAGCCAAGGGGCATCAGGAGGACGATTTTTTGGTTGTCGTTCTGTTTTGCGGCTTGTCCTTGTCGAGTGGCGCCTGTGTCTGTTACCAGGGTCAGTGAAGGTGGTTCCTGTACCCATTCGGCTTGCACACATTCATATGAGTGAAATAGCCTTAAGTGCGGCGAAAGATCCCAATTAATCAACACTAAACTTGAATTAAATCCGAGAACAAGGTAAAGTGAAGAGATATTAGATTTGTCAACTTGTTACGACCCAATCTGATCACGCGAGATCTCCTGTATATGACGAAAACAGATCTCTGACGCCGCGTGGGGACATTTTTTCCGCCTGCGTTTGGGGTTCAAAGACTGACCAATACAGTGCTGTAATCTTGACTGGAAATTATATCCAAAAATGTGCCCCGTAGCCTATTCGAGACATGTAGTTCATACGACTTATACATACGTACCATGGGAATTATCTGTCAGAACTCGCTTAAGTGGGTCAGTTTAAAAACGTATCCACGAGGTCTATATATATCTTGTCCTCGTCATACATAGGAAATCTCGCGAGATTAGATTGATTACGCCATTGATAGCCAACAATAAGCCTTTCCTGGAATACGGAAACATCCTTGCCATATAACAAACAAATATTTTTCAAATTAATATTAATATTTATATTTGCTAATCAATTTTATTAATTTGTTTGATAAAAAAGTTCATGCAGCGAACGCCGATTCAAAGGCTTAAATCATTAGTCAATCAGTCAATTACCAGTCAGCTCATTTGTCCCATATTTTAAAACACCGGGTAACATTGATCGGGTTGGGGTTGTTGGGGATTAAAAAAAGCCTTGATGCTTAGCTTGATGAAACTGTATTAAAGCGACTCTTAATACCACACACAAAATTTTCCGCCAATTAAAAATCGTATTATTATTACTGCTGTTTTTTTTTTTTTATTGTTATTTTTTTGTTGCAGAAACCCATTTTCCAAATTGAAACTTTGGATAAATTTGAAGGAGATATTATTTTCGACCGTAGTGAGATCGACAGAATAATGCGAGAAATCTCACCACAGGCTGTAGATTCCAATCCTTCGGATCAAAACTCTGTACCGCAACAGCGTGACCACAGAGTGCGGAGGAAAGTTACATCAGACGACACTAGATACTGGAGTGGTCCAATTCCGTGGAAGATCGACGACTTAAAATTCAGTAAGACATCCCCAAAGGCTGCCTTTCTGTTGAACAGCTAAATTAGAAGCTAGTTAAATAGAAAAATTCTGAATTTACCCACCCTTAGATGGACCAAACATCGGAGTCCATACACCCTTAGATAGACGTAAACCCGAGTTCACTCAGCCTTAGATGGACCAGAACTCCGAGTTTACAAACCCTTCAATAAACCAGTAACCTGAGTTTACAAACCCTTCAATAAACCAGAAATCAGAGTTTACACACCCTTCAATAAACCAGAAACCTGAGTTTACACACCCTTCAATAAACCAGAAACCTGAGTTTACACACCCTTCAATAAACCAGAAACCTGAGTTTACACACCCTTCAATAAGCCAGAGACCTGAGTTTACACACCCTTCAATAAATCATAAACCTGAGTATACAAACACTTCAATTAACCAGAAACCAGAGTTTACACACCTTTCAATAAAACAGAAACCAGAGTTTACACACTCTTTAATAAACCAGAAACCTGAGTTTACAAACCCTTCAATAAACCAGAAACCTGAGTTTACACACCCTTCAATTTCAATACTAATTTCCATTCCATTCCACACCCTTCAATTAACCAGAAACCAGATTTAACACATCCTTCAATAAACCAGAAACCTGAGTTTACAAACCCTTCAATAAACATGAAACCAGAGTTTACACACCCTTCAAAAAACAAAAAAACTGAGTTTAAACACCCTTCAATAAACCAGAAACCTGAGTTTGCACACCCTTCAATAAACCAGAAACCTGAGTTTTACACACGCTTCAATAAACCAGAAACCTGAGTTTACAAACACTTCAATTAAACAGAAACCAGAGTTTACACACCTTTCAATAAACCAGAAACCAGAGTTTACACACCCTTTAATAAACCAGATACCTGAGTTTACAAACCTTTCAATAAACCAGAAACCTGAGTTTGCACACCATTCAATTTCAATACTAATTTCCATTTCAGTCCACACCCTTCAATTAACCAGAAACCAGAGTTTACACTCCCTTCAATAAACCAGAAACCTGAGTTTGCAAACCCTTCAATAAACCAGAAACCAGAGTTTACACACCCTTCAATAAACCAGAAACCTTAGTTTACACACCCTTCAATTAACCAGAAACCAGAGTTTACACACACTTTAATAAACCAGAAACGTGAGTATACACACCCTTCAATAAACCGGAAATCAGAGTTTACACACCCTTCAAAAAACCAGAAACCTGAGTTTACACACCCTTAAATAAACCAGAAACCTGAGTTTACACACCCTTCTATAAATCAGAAACCTGAGTTTACAAACACTTCAATTAAACAGAAACCAGAGTTTACAAACCTTTCAATAAACCAGAAACCAGAGTTTACAAACCCTTTTATAAACCAGAAACCTGAGTTTACAGACCTTTCAATAAACCAGA
>JAVFBZ010021590.1:0-11504 GCA_032466195.1 Katharina tunicata
TCAATTCAGGCTTATTTGTTCAGTTTAAAACATATTAAGTGCCTTCTGAAAAGCACATGTTGCCTATTCATTAGGCCATACAAGTTTTCTTCGAGCGAAAGCGATTACAGTGTAGCAGTTTGGCATACTGAAATGCGTTTATTAGCCGCAAGTCGTATTTTCTCGTACATTTTATTTGATAAATGCGGCACATTAAATTCTTGGGTTTTTTTGCGCTTTGTTTCAACGTCTTGTGGGGAAAAAAATATTGGATGTGAGGACACTTTTTTTGCACTGTTATTACGTTTTGTTAAAACATTTTTTTTATTTTTTTATATTTTACTGGCTGTGGGAAACGGATTTTAGGTTCCGAGATTTTCAACACTGGGAAACGACACGGTAACGGAACGATCGTTTCCGTGAAATCCCCATGCCTGCACAACAAAACTGCTTACTGATACACAATATAAGGTAATATCATGGATGGTTGTTCTTATAGCCGAGGTATATAAAATAATAGAAAACCCTTATGAAGAGAAGTTGGTGTTTATAAAATATTTTTGATGTTATGATGTCATTATCAGTGTATATGGTATGTGTTTAACTGATCCTGTAATAAAAAAAGTTGAAAATTCTCCTATTCAATAATGCTCGAAACTTATCTGTGGAGCTACTGACTGATGTGTCTTATAGTTTGTGGGGAAAAAAACAACAATGACAGTAGTTGAAAAAAGGACAGGATACAAAAAATGCCATGTGTATCGATTACAAAGAAGGGCAAACCACCAAATCAACTTAATTTTCTCTCTTAGCTCAGAGAGCAATAGGGTTCACAAACCTTTACCAGCCACATGTAGCTACTCAAACCTTATTTTTGGGGGATTGGGGGTTTATACTTTCCTAGAGGTTATTTCACTCTTATAATAGAATGCCATCCCAAAGTACAAAGAAACTACTATGACGTCCTCTGCACCAGCCATGACGCCAAAAAACAAAATAACTTTTACATGCCTCCTTTACTCAGAGGGCATGAGAAGGTTCACCAACCACTTTCACCCTTAGATTGTACCCGTTCAATGGCGGTGCATAACACATACCTCCTATGTGCCATCAGTATCATGCGTAGTTTGTCTCCTAAGTCCTGAAGTTCTGTGATCTGTACAAATGCTCCCACTCTATGGACTTCATCCAAACTGCCCACAATGTCAGAATCATTCCTTAGGGAAAAACATACAACAACAACAACTTAGTCATAATATATTCCAGACTCAGACTTTACCGTTTGGCAAAAGGTTATTTCACTCATATGACAGTGTGACACCCCAACTGATGAAAGAAGCCACCCCTAATGACACTCAGACAACATGCACAACATCAAATGACATTTACAGGAAACCAAAACAAATTGGCTTCTTGATGCTCATTAGCTAAAATATCATCAGGCCATCTAACCAATAGAAAGTGTGCACAAAGCCACAATGGAAGGTGTATGGCTGTTAAGCTATCAACTTACAAGTACAGAATTTTCCATTTAAGATATAGCCCAACCCCAACTCACTGAAACTTCAATCCTTCACAGTTTGACATAGTGACACCAATTAGATAACTATGAAGGAAACTGGGGTTGCTTCTGTCCTCCCTAAGTAACACTGAACTGTCTTGGAAAAACTCTCTTACCACTAAAATTGTATTTACTGACATAATAAAAATAAACAAGAAGATTTTATAGATCTTATATCCTACTCCCAAACACAAGGTTGCCAATTTCACCTACATGTCATCCTTCCTGAGAAATATACCCACATAGGGCTGGTTCAGCTTCACTTTTCGACGAATTAAATCCATAAGAGTCTTGTCACTTATCTGTAAAGGAAAAAAAAAAAACAGTCATCCTGCAATTTATTGAAGTTTAAATTTTTCTTACAGTAAAAATGTGAATGTTAAAAAATAGCGATTTTATTAAAGGGGAATGCACTCAAGACTCAAGGTATAAACAGAAAAAGGCACAACTTTGCCAGCTATTACTGCTAACCCAGCTATTGTAAAGCACCTCACTATCAGCGGAAATGACAATGTAATATGTGCATTTTCTTTACAATAGGATAACTAAAATAGGAAATATTGTCTCTTCAGGTATTTATAAAATTGAAGTCTTGGATCATATTTTTGACCCATAGTTCTGCAACGTTTGATTATATGTAAGCTTATATAATATTTTTTTATAAAGAGTAATCACACTGGCACAGGGATGTCAACTAATTAAAGCAGATAAATAATCTCATGTTCTAGATAAATTCTCAGAAACAAGTTTCTAGATAGACCTGAATCTCGAGTTGTTCTGGATAACCTATAGGCGCATCTCCAGAAAAGGCAATACATGTAACATGTATATTGTGAAGATAAATATGTGGCAAATATGTAACACACATACATGTAGATATTAGGTGATATAAGCACAACCTTAAAAATATATCATTTAGAGTTAGTAGTAAACCCCTTAGTCTCCCATATAAAGAGGAGGGCAGTTAAGGGTTATCTGATACAGAAGGGAGGTTCGTCTTAACCAAGAGGTCCTTGAGAGATTTGTCCTTCTTGTACGCTATGATAGGTCTCTGTGATATATAATAATATATACATGTATATATCACCCTTTCAATTTGATGTGCTTTCAACAATTTTATGGTAACTCCTGTCTGTTAATTATACTGTGTTGGCATTGGACATGTGTGTAGTGAATGTGTGGGCAGAATAACGTCCAGCGGTTGTGCCTGAGGCGTTCCTTGTTTAAGAAATAGCTGATGATTAATTTTTGGAAAATTCCCCACTTTTAGTAAATTTGAGCAAAAACTGTAAACTGCTTTTATAAGTATATTTATGTCATCCATGTGTTATCAAGATTTAGTTTATAGTCATGAAAGCACAAAAGTCTTTTTACAACATTTAAATTTGTGACCAGTTCTTCCTTATCCAGAAGGTTGAAATTCTGCTGACTTCCATCCTTTCAGTCAATTGACTCATTTAAACATGTATTACAAGTCAACGGGACCAATATATGAACTTATAGCCCAGATAGTGTGCAGGCCTATATATAACACTTACCTCCAGCATTTTAACAAATCTTGGAAAGACTGGGTTTCTGGGAACAGCAATCAGTGGTACGTTAGGAAAGAAGTCGGGAATAACCATGGGTGCAAGAGCTCCAGGAATAGTGAAGATGGGTGTCTGCACTGGGGTTTCATCCAAAGCGACCTCCACCGGCGATGCTCCTTCAGACGAAGGGTCATCGGAATCTTCCCCATCACCACTGCTACTACTTACTGGATCACCGCTGGCAGGCCCGCCGCCACCTGATCCAGACGAAAAACACCTCACCTTCAAATCACTTTTAAGAAAATCAACATTTGTGGGTTTACGACCAATTAAAAATATGTTTGATATTTGTTTTAATGTTTCGACACTGTCCTTACACTGTGCGATAGAATGGCTGAGAGGCCGGTTATGTTGATCCCTACAACTCTGATAAAAAGTTTCGTCACATTGCTGTCGTCTGGTAAACATTGACACGCCATTTCTAGGTGAAATTGACACATGACGAAATCTGGTCAATGCATCACAATCCTCGGTATCTCGTTCACGTGTCCTCCTGCGAAGCATAGAAAAGTACTTAGTTCTACAGTGTGATATGATCTGCTTGTTAGTAGTTCTGCTGCATAAATGAAATAAGCGCTTTGATGCTGTTTCATAACTCATTGCCTTTTTTAAGTTCCGAAGTGTGGCCATGCTTGTTGTTCAATGATTGCCTCCCTTTGTTAAACAGGACTGAGAATATAGAGACAAAATCTCTGTCGTTCACTGTCCTTAACTTTTCTTACAATTTCGTACAATAATTCTATATTTATACATAACATGAAAATATATTTACATATAGATTATTTTGATATAAAATATTCAATTTAACAACAGATATATATTCTTGTTTTATATATATTCATCTTTCTTTAAAGTTTATATATGAGTTTATGACAAAGGGCATTTCTTCTCGCCACAACACTATCGTGTCTGAATGCAGTTCAATTTTCTTTTTCAATGTTTTTCAACTTTATCAACTGAACTGCATGCTGATGTGATGAAAGTTATGATGAGTGATGATGGATCGCAGCTGATAACACGACGCTGGAAGATTTATACCGGTACGTGATTTTTTTTTACGTGACATACGTGTTATCGTATGTGTTACTTGTTTATGGATGTTTTAGTTACGTTGAAGTAGATATTTTGATCACTGTCGATAGTGTTCCGATGTAAAATTCATTATGCCATTGACCGTCATCTGGCTACTGTCAATATCCAAAATTATGATAAATATCACTTGTCGAAGTCGTCTTTAATAAGTACTACCGATGCATGTTTGAGTCATTATGATAGTCAGAACTCTATGGATTCTATGGAAGACTACATACAGGTATACACACACACACACACACTATCTTCTTTTGTTTGATCTGGGTTTAACAACATACTTATAAGTTAAGTTCATTTAACTCATAGGACAGCATTTCAGCCCAATAAGTGCAGGAAACTGCCCTCGACCCCACTGGCGACAAACGATTACAAGAAACTTACAATTGCAACACAGGACAAGTACAGAATGTAACAACAGGTCGGTTCCCTCACCCCGAAAAGCACTAGAAAGTTTTCGCCAGCCATCTGTTACAATATATGTATGCTTGAGAAAGGTGTTAGAATAATGATGCAAACATGTGCTGTGCGGAATGCATCTCCCCCGATCTAGGATCCCACAGCTTCCTAGACCCTCGTCTGTTGTGCTGGGTCAATCGAACCCCATATCAGTCAACGCTAGTGAACGGCCCTGTATCCGTATGGTTTTGACACATGCAGAATATACATCTGCTGAGAGTGCATGATGTGGCGATTGACTGGAGGCCGCTTCCTATGGTCTTTGAGGCATGAGAAATTAGATTGGTAGTGGTCCTATTTTCTGTCCTGTGATTATCCTGCTCAGGTAGCATGATCTGGCGATTGACTGGTGGCATAGATTGGTAGTGGTCAAGTGATTATCCTGTAGAGTCATTATTTGTTGAAAATTACTTTGAAACTGATTTACTCCACCTTTTCAGCCTTCATTTGAATCTGTGATCTATTTAACCACAAATAAGCCTTACCTTTGACATTATACTACACATAAAGATACACTGAAAACTTTTCTGGACCTAAATGCTAGTTGTGAAGTGATGAACTGCTTGAACCTTCTACAATTACACAGTATTTTCTTTGTTTCAGATAAATGTAATGTTATGAGTGCTGGCTGTTGAATGGAGAGAAAAAATGGAGGAAAATTTAGAAGTGGATGGAGATGAACAACTGAAGAAGATAGCAAAGGAATTAACAGATGTTCAATCGCAGTTGGCAGAAAATCAGTGTCAGTTGACATCTGCTGTAAAACGTGCCGAGAAGTCTGAGCGCCTGTATGAACGGGCCCTGGCTTATAACGAAGATTTACGTGAGCAAGTGGACAAACTCAGCAAACAACTTCATGTCTACAAAACAAAAGTAAGAGCAGGCATTGATAAATCCAGCCAGACTGAGATCAACAAGAACAACTTACAGGGAGCGTTGTTAGCCAAAGGTAAATCTAACTTCACAGGTAGCGACAGGTTGGAACTTGGCCGGTGCTTCATTTGCTCCATGATCTGTGGAACCTCCGTTTTTCTTCCTGTATAGTCTCTGTTGGTTCAAATCTCATTGTCGAGGGGAGGGTGGTTGTGTGAGAGCCTCCTGTCCACTGCTCTCTTAAGGGGCATCAGGAAGCCAGTTTGTTGTTGTGTTTTGTGTGTTGCCAGTTTTTTGGGGGTGGTTTCCTTCACCCAATGGTGGCCTCTTTTGAGTGAAATAATTAGGTGTAAATAAACACAAATTAAAATATAACAAAATATTTTATGGTGTGATTTAGAAATTGATTCCTTTTCACAATGAAAAAAAAAAGGTAATTGTACTTTTCAGAAATATTTTTTATAAATTTTCCACATGAATATGCACGGCTGAGCCTTTTATAGGCTTTAATGCTAGTTGTCATTCTCTGTTTCAGAGTTTTCTGGAAATAATTGAAATTGTTGTCAGTTACTTTATTTGTCACTTAACTATTTTCAGATTCTAATGGCGACTTAAATCAGGACAACAGGAAGGTATGTACTGAGACAATAATTGACTTTGAGAAAGAAAACTAGATGTAATATTAGAGCTAGACAAACAGGATAATTGTTTGTAATTACATTGCATTTTTGTGTTGTTTTATTGCCATGACTGTTGTTGTTTTCATCTCTAATAATACATCATTTAAGAGTCAGTTTAATAGTTTTACAAATATTTTCTGGAAACCAATTACCCTAATTCTTCAACCCTTTCTGAGCATGTTCAGTCGAATAGGTAACATGAAATTAGACCACAAGCAAATTTGTGAAAGGGCGTAATCCAATTATAAATAATTAATTTATTATTATAGCCTACTGTATAACTTATTACATGTAATTAGCTTCTGTGCCTGAGATTTAACAAGTAAGACTGACTGAAAGTCTTATTGCTGCTAAAATCTCAGCGGGTGTCGGTGAAAAGGTGGAAGAATTAGGGTAGTTTGTGAAAAAATTCATTCAGCACAATGTTAAATCCTGTGCTTCCAGATTTATGATGTTGATAACTTTTCTTTCATTTTTTCAGAACCCACCGACAGAGAAAGCTGATGTTTCATTGGCTGAGAGTCTCCGAGAGACAGCAGAAGCAGCCGCGGAAAACTCGGGATTTGTTTACGATGAAAACACTGGCCTTTATTATGATTATAATTCCGGCTACTTCTATGATAACGTAAGCTTTAATATGTTTAACGGGTGCTTGGGTGGGAGCGCCCTGCTTTTCTCTGAGCTAAAAGGTACATGTATCATGTAGCTGATTCTTTGTCCTACTTTTTGACTTGTTAATGTTCGTTTGTGGGTTCTATATTGCCTAGAACCTAGAACTCTCAGCAAACAAACAGTTGTTAGAATTGGGTTTTGGTGTTGCTCATGTATAATAGTTCTGTCATGTATATGTTTAATCTGTAGGTACTTGTATGTAGCTATAATACACAATGTAGCGGTGTCATACCAATCTGATCTTTTTTGTAAAACTTAAATAAATGATATTTAAACATATGATAATCATATTTAAATTAACAATATTTTTTTTTGGGGGGGGGGGAATAACACTCTCTGATACTGAACAGATTCTAGTTCAGAAAATTTTGCTATCGAGAATCGAACCCACGACCCTCAGAGTTGGGCACTGAATCGCCATCAGTAAATGCCGGCCACCTAAACCTCTCAGCTATCCAGTGTTCATAGAAGGCAGATGGCGGACATTCTTTACCCCTCTGATAGGTGTTATCCCCCAAGAAAGTAAATACAGTCACTTTCTAAATGACACAAAACATATTGATATTTAAATAATCTTGTCTGTTTTTCCCTCCTTGGTCAGGAGAACTCTCTGTATTTTGACCCTCCATCAGGGACGTACTTCTACTATGACGAGGAAGCTAAAGATTACAAGTTCCATTGTCAAGTGGATATGACACAATATTATAATGACCAATCAAAACTCCCGTCTCATCACCACCCTGTAACAGAGCAGAGTAAACCACAGTCAAAGAAACGAACTGATCAGGTAGGTTTATAAGTGACATCTTAGCATATTTTACACAGAATGGATTCATTGCTGCTCAATGTGAATGTACGGTATTGGTGGGAGCTTTCTGTTTTCACCTTCTCTCAGAACCATGGGGGGCCTGCGCCGTGGCTCAGTGGTTAGCGCGTCTGACTGCAGACCCTCCTCCGATGTACTGCACGGGTTCAAGTCTCCCAGTGGACCTGAGGTATATGAGGGAGCCACACGAGGTGACTTCGGCAATTGCGAGTGCATTTTTTACGAGGTTTCCTCTCGGTTTTCCGCCGTATTGAGTAGAGCAGATTAAGAAGTGGAGAATCTGTCGTCATATAAATGAAAAACCTTTGAGTACGACGTGAAACACCAATCAATCAAACAAACAAACAAACAGAACCATGGGCCATCAGGAGGCAGACTAATTGTGAGGTCCTGTTTGACGTCCTCTGAAAATGCTGTAACTATTGTCTTTCATTTATTGCAAATGAGATGCGAGGTGGCTCCATTCATCCTTTGGTCTGGCATGTTGTCATAGCAGTGAAATTAAATTAACAATCATGTAAAACCCCTATCAATAATTAAACTTGTACTAATTTTCATTAAAATGGCAAATGTTACCTGGGATAGTGTCATAAAACTTTGTATGAACATTTTCATCTTAAATGATGTCATCCTGGGTTATAATAAAACCTTCAAAAGCTGACGTTGTTTACGATGATAAAAAATGTCGTTCAAAGTTTCATGGAGTTTATGTAGAGAATCAGTTCTGTGATAGGCTGGGACATTTAAACAGCTTAAACTCAACTGTGTTGACAGGACGAGGACCTGAAAAGATTAACCGAGTCCCTTCACAGTTTAAACATTTCAAGACGACGGACACATGCGCAGGGTAAATATCAAATATTTCTTCATCTTTGTAGGATGATGTCAAATTGAAAAGACAGAGTCGAAAACGGAAGAAGAGATTGAAAGCTGACTATGATGTAGATCCCTCTGATGAGAGTCAAGCCCACTCATTACAATTGGAACTTAATCCACCTTTGAAGAATGCTGCAAGCGATGTGGCGTCAGGAAGAGGAGCAGCGTCTGGAAAACAGGAGACAAAATCGTCAAATTTGATTGAGGAGGATTTAATTTCAATGAAGATTCCAAAGCAATCAGACAATAATTTAAAACCGAACACTGACAGTGAAGAAGACAGTTCTTCTAGTTACCATAGTAACAGTGAATCTGAAATGGAATCAGGGGAGCTAACTGATGAATCATCTGACAGTGATCATGCTGATGTTTGCTATGAAGACAGTAACCATGGTGACACACATGGTAACCTTGGTGATGGTGTCACTGAGGAAATCCTGGTTAATGGTAATCTATAAACTTCCATTTCACATAAATGGTGGAATTTTATGTTGGCTTTATTGTAGGATAAAACATGATTTCTTTTTGATAAAGTTGTTATGTGCCCCTGATGAAAATCTCTCAGCTATAGATGATAAATGCGTGATGTACTTATCCACAGGAACTGGGCAACCAGTCAAACTGCCATGATATTTAACATTAATTATTATCTAGTCTAAAAAGCCTGTGCAAACAAATGGATATTCATTGATGTAATTTTCTTACAAGACATGGTTTGCAACGGGTTTGATAGCACACGCTATTTGTATAAAACGGTCCATTGATTCACTTCGGTGATGGACCTTGTATGTAATGACAAGGCATTTTGAATATAGCTGTGGAGGTCCTATATCGAGGCTGCTGACGTTTGACCTGATTAATCAACCTATGAACCAATTGAAATCGTTTTACGTGACTTGATTCTCTTGTTGCATTTGTCATTTCTGTCTATTGTTATGCAAAATAGTTCTATTTTATTTCTTCATTTTCTTTTTTGTTACCTGCTCGATGTCGATTTTTATTGGCGCGGAATGCACTTGATGTCCTATATAGGATTCGTTTATCTGCATGCGATGCAGCGGTAAATATACCGCTTATGGACTAAAAAATGGCCTGTTATTACACTAAAGCCGATAATCGGAGGTGACAGACGGTACCGGAAATAGGCGAAGTTAAACTAGAATGCGCACACACCTGAGTTCATGTAAACTATTTCGCAACTGGATAATTTATGTAACCATACAATCAGATATCAACAGGCAACCAAATTTTTCATTAGGTGAATTGCGTTTCTGCATTAGTTTGTGTATACTAATTATAATTTATCTAATATATTTACTTAAAATTGTTTTTTTATATGCCCCATAAAAAACGGTTGTACATGTATTATGGTATGACTGGTCCCCAGTGCCTGTTAATCTGACCCCAATCTGTCTAACTTTATGGGACTTGGTAGACTTACTCAACATTGACTGTAGTTGTACCTTTAACTATTAAGGAATCACCTATATTTTTATTTAAATGGGTATAAATTAAACAGATTTTTTAAACTTAAACGAAAGTGGACTTGTGTTTCAGAAGCAGAACTTGAAAGAAAATACGGTCTATCTTTTTGATGCTTTGTGGACACATTCACCATGAACTATAGTTGTGCCATAGTCATAAATAGACTTTGGCAGAACTCAAAAACTTTCAGGCGTAACATTATGAAACTGTGTAGACACATTCACCATCAACTGTTTGTGCAGATGTCCTTGGAAGATCAGATGTCATATCTTGATGTATCCATGGTTACCATGGCTACCAAATGTTCATAAGGGGTTCAGCCACCCGATGAGGATGTACGTTGGGTTTACTAAAACTCTTGCTGTTGTGTCCATTTGTGAATTAGAATCACAATTTTGATGATATAAATGTTTTTTTGGATTGTAGAATCCAACCCTGGAAATTATCCTCCATGTATTCGGGTCATGGTGACCGAGTCTGATGTCTGCAAGACGGGAACTCTATTTATTGTCACATATACTGGAGGCACAATTGGTAGAGAGGGAAGTCATGTGATCTGTCTACCTGAGCTCGCCGTTAGCAAGGTTAGCAAAGAATCCTAATAAGAAAGGGGCTCAGTTGTATTAACTGACTCCCCTCTCATGAACTTCAGCGGTTCAGCCCATGCATTTATATTAGTGAAGTTGCCTTGCCATATTGTGGGGTGTATTTTTTAGAGGATTCTTCTCATATAAAGTGGGTCATTATTAAAATTGTATTGTGCCCAAAAGATAACATAGAATAAGAGAAACTCTGAACAAAGAAGTCATGTTGGTATACATGTAGATAATGTATTTTGGCTTTATTATGCCATCACCAGTTAAACATACATGTATGGAGTTTCTCTTATTCTATGTTATTCAAAACTGATCTGTGGAAATACTGGCTTCCAAAAAGATAAAATTGGTAACGTTTATTTACTGTAATCAGCAGATGATTAGAATTTAGGTGTGGCCATTCAAAAAGGTGTTTGCTGTAAGAGGTCTCTAAAAAGTCAGGTTGGTATAGGTGTTTAGTTTTTATTTTGGCTCACCTGAATATCACACAAATTTTACATTATGAAATCTCAAACTGATCTCAAATTTTGGTTCACAAATCTCTGTAGTATTGCAAAATTGCTGAGGATTTGCAGTAGTTGAAATTTACTAACTATGCACGAACAGTTAGTTTAATACCAGTTTTCAGACATCTTATCATCTTATCGGTTGGTTACGGCAAACAAAGATACATTGTAGTATTATGAATGACCTGGAGAGAACCTTCCCAGGAAATAGCACTAACCAATGTTCTATCAAAATGCATATTCATTTAATTATATATATAGCTTCGTCAAAATCGGGATATCGTTATTAAACCAGCTGATAAAGGGTCTGCTA
>JAVFBZ010021601.1:0-11503 GCA_032466195.1 Katharina tunicata
TGAATTTTGGTTCAGAGGTTGTGAAAAGATTTCTCAAAAGAATAACACCAAACTTAAACTTCTGTATTGTTTAGTTTTTATTTTATGTTGTTGCAAACATGTGGTATCGTTTCTTTTGGACACTAGTTTATATACATGTTAACAATTGAAGTTTTTAAAAAAACATACGGTCGTTTTAAAGTGTAAACATTAAACCAAACGTGTGTCACTGTGACCTAGCCAATACATGGTAAAAAAAACATGGTAGTATAATTATTTATTTCTTACGTTTAAATCTGGTGTCTATAAATGTTTATGTTTAAAGGAAGATAAATCTTACCATAAAACTATACCCATATCCAGAGAATATGAACAACAAGTGAAAATAGCGGTATAGTTTATTTAAATCAGTGTACCATAACTTTAAAAAAATCTAGTCGAAAGTGTCAGATCCACAACTTATGTTGTCCGACATGTTTAGCTGGTGGAAACAGCAATATGTGTCAGAGGTACCAAACTTTCTACTGCAAGGCCTTTGTTTGCAGCGAAATGCTCCACCTTGTGACATTGTAAAGACGAGGGCAGATTAAAACTCTGCCTTTGTTAGCCTACAAGTTTTTTATATATCCCTTACAAAATGTATTCGTCACAATACCCTAACAAGTGCATTAAAGGTAGAGGATACGTATGACAACAATGCAGTAAACTGGTGGATTGGGCTAACGTGACGTCAAACCGGAAACAGAAGCTGTTCGTAGCCTTCATTGTATTTTGATTTCCTAAAAATAAGCTGGAGTCGATGTTGACAATCATAATGACAAGCCTCACGGCTCTGCTTCCATTAGTAGAGTGATGCAACTTTGATTACCGATAACTCAGCTTTACCAAACTTAAGAAAGCTTAAGTTTTTGGGGGTTTTGGGGGGTTTTCAGTGCAAAAAACATAAGTAAACAAATACGGAGAAATCCAGGAATGACAAAGAAAGTTACAGTGATATTGATCGTTGTGCTTTTATTTAGACGCTTCATAAGCATAAACTTTTCTTTTGCTAAATTTAACGATGTATTGTTTGTTGCAAAAAAAAAACAGATGGATAGTTTGCCTTATTCTTCTAACAGTCTTATTAGAATATATATTTTCCATGTACAAAATTAGGATCTGTGTTGGATAAAGTTACAGATCTGTCAACTACAAAATGTAATATGCAAAGGAGGTCTCACACAGTGTAAATATCATCAATGTACATAAGGAAAAAGAATGGTCCAAGAATTGCACCTTGTGACAAACCACAATATAGATAGAAAGGAAGAATATGTTTGACTATATAAGTGATGTTGCTGTTCCTCGAAAATCAAAAAGGGCAAGTTCGCGGAGTAAAAGTCGTGTTGTTAGTAAAACGCTAGTCGCTTGAAAACAGTTTTAAAATCCATCAAAGTTATGTTTGGTTGTTTTAACTTGCTCACAAGGCAATGTAACACCAGTTTTATAAAACTTGTTATTATTAACTGCCGGGTTTATCAATATTGGCCCCTGTTTCAATTTAGACCGTTTTTCCGTATAAAACCCGGTAATAAGTCAATAAATACAAAATTTATTAACCAGTTGTTTCCATATTTGCCCTATTACACGTCCGAGGTCTGCAGCAGGGCCAATATGGAAAAACATGATTAATGACACAATGTTCCAAGTCATGAACAGCTGCACTGTTTTCAGACACCTCCAATTAACATCACGGGTATCTTTGTGTGAAATCTTTGTGTGTCCCTGTGAATCTTGGATTCGAGATTGGACAGTACGGAGGAGAAGTACGAGTCAAATGAATTGGCTATCCCCTTTGGAACATCGGCGTATTTCTTATTGATTTTCAACAGGGGTGGGAAGGGGGGAGGTGGAAGAGCTTCGCTAGTAGAAAGAAACCACTCGGAAGTCGTCGAATGCACTGCGCACATTATCTCGGACGTGATACGATCAATTTGGCCGGAAACTTTTCACAGGCTGTTGGTCAAACTGCCAATGTAGACAGATTCCACAGTTTCCATTTGTTTTACATTCAGAAAATAATTTGCTACTAAGCTAAACATTGTGCGTCTAAAGCCAAATGAAATTCATTAGACTGTACCCTATGTTTTCTTATTTAAGAGGGATATATAGCAGTCGGGACACTTAAAATAACATAAGATACTATGGATATTCAACTTCTGGTATAAGTTTGGCGCAACGTTTCGGCCTAGATGCTAAGATTGCTTGAAAACGAAACGTTAGTACTTTCCTCGTTTTCTTTATATCCATGGTTCGTTATATTGCTTCTTTTTTTTAAATGTAGGACACTTCATCCAATCTCGTTTTCTAGCGGTGCTTGAAGGGTCATTTTGTGTGTAAATGATTGCCAATACTTTTTTCTCCCGTATTGAGATTAAGATAGCGAGTGTTACCCGGGATTCACGTATCTTAACTCTGCTAACAGTATATTCCTTTATTAATATGAAACATTCGGCGTAAATCGAGACGATATTAGTACTATTGAAATTTAATAACGTTTTATAGACATTTTCGTGTTAGTTACATACGGATTCCAAACTGACTCTTTAAATTCATCATGGAATATGATTTATTAATCCTCATTGACTCGTCTGGCAGTAAACTGTGTTAATGACAAGTTTCAAAAATATTATCTAAGAGAGTAGCTGTATTTGATGTCACTCTCGTTAGTTTAGTAATTGTCAGGTAAAAAATTGTATTATCGTATAAAGGAAGTTCTTATATTGATTGTGTATAGGGTAACAAATCGACGTAGGAATCGCTCATTGTTATGTATTTTTCAGATTCAGGTTTGAAAGCCTATCGTTTAAGTTTCCAGGTGCGTTGGCTTGTTAATGATACCACTTATACACTGATAGCCGTTACATTGAAATTCCGCAAATACTTATGCAAAGTGGCCGTCATGCATCAGGTTGACGGAATAAATCTTAGAGGATGACGCACCTGCTAACAATCTGGATGGCATAAAAAACGTGGCACCAGCCTCCCTTATTTAATCTAGACGTCACGTAAGAGATATAACCGAGAATACAGTATATTTCTTGAGTGGATGAATATAGTCATCTTTTTGAAATTCCAGGGTGTGAAACGAAAAAGAATTCTTCCTCCAGCAAAACATAAGTACAATTTATTTATCTTTTCAGGAGAAATAATGTGGCATACTTGAAATAAATTGAAAGAAGGTGCTTTAGGGGTTTTTTTTCACTACGACTTAGTTTTGAGGCTATTTGCATTCACCCGTTTAATAATAATAATAATAATAATAATACACTTTATATAAACTCGATAAAACTGAAAGGTCAGAGACCTATTTTCATCAGCGTCGAGGCCGAAAACAACAATGATCACATTTAGGAACAATAAATATAACAGAAGTAAAAACATTTAAATCATTACATTTACATTAAAGTTGATTTGAAAACTAAATAGAAGATGTTTCAAACATGCTGTTTTAAAGGACCCAAGGGTTTTACTGTTTCTGACATTTATTGTCAATTTGTTAAAACTGGTTGGTCCTTTGACTTTAAAAGACCTTAAAAAAAGCTCTGTTCTAGAAAAAGGGACAGATAAAATCAAACCTTGGTCAGCTGTTCGGAGACATCTAGTTGGTTTATAAACAGTTAAAACATCAGAAATATATGGAGGTGCAAGGCCATGGACACCTTTAAAAACAAGTACAAAGGTATTAAAAGTAGCTCGGTAAAAAAATTTAAAACCATTTCAAGTCCCTTTACAGTCGTATGGATGGCACACTCTCATCACAGTCTAGACTCAATCTCATTGCACGTTTGTTTAAAATTTCAAGTCGATTCAAATCTTTCAGGGGGGCATTACCCAAAACAGAAATACAGAAATCAATGTGTGGTAAAATGTACATAATATTATAAAATAGCTTCCTGCCGTGCATTGGTAAAAAAGACTTTATGCGAGCTAAAAGATACAATTTTGTCTTGATTTTTTTAATGACATCTTCAATGTGATTTGACCAGCTCAGATTGTCTGTAACTGTTATACCTAGTATAGCCACTTTATTTATTGCTATGTTAAGTATGCTATTGGGTAAATGTATTTTCTTTTGTTCAGTGGCCACTATCATTGATTTAGTTTTGTCTGCATTTATTGCCATTTTGTTGTTGTTGCACCATTCATTAAGGTTGTCAGTGTCATGTCTAAGTTTGTGCTTGAGTTCTGCCAGGGATGATTTAACATATGAGTGAAGTAACCGTAAGTACAGCTTAAAACCCAAATGCTAAATTGAGGATAAAAAAAAAGTGGCAAATTTTGTATTTGTCTCTGCAGTCTCTGTGTGCATGGAAACAGCTCTGTATATTCCCACGTTATAGTGAAAAAATACAAGGAACTTAATGGTACAAACATCTGTACAGTATATAATTCGTTAAGAATGTGAAACTTGTTTCCGTTCAAGTCTGGCAAGGCCTGAAGTCCTTTGTCGGTCAAGTAGGTACATATCTAGGCCAACGTTTGTTATTCGTAAGCGATTTACAGCCTATTGTTGACGTGTATAGTTTCTACAAACGTCATAATTAACTCTAATTTAAAAAAAATATAATGTTCAGTTGTTTGTGTGAATCTTTACATTGGTTAACTAGTGAATATTTGTCATACCTTACGTGTAGGCCGTTGAAACAGAAACGCTTGAGTTGTAAGGCGCCCGCGGGGCAGAGCTGTAAAACACACCCGCCCTTTTTTTGTTTCCCCTTTCGGCACAACACTTTTAAAATTCTCTAACAATTAAAAAAAATATCTGCGTCACTTGATCGCATATTTTAACATCACATTTTTTCTTAAACCCTGCAGACTTCAACTTTGGCGTCAAAAATCAAATAAACAGCTCTTTTTTCTGATATCACTGTCGAAGTGTGAATTTGTACCGGCTTATAGTCAAAGAATTTTATAGTTTTTGTCTGTGTTTGGGTTAATTGTTGTTGGGTTTTTATTATTTTGCTTTTCTTTTCACTTTGTTAGAATATTAACCTTACACAAACATTTTTAAAAGTTTAAATTTTTAAGAAACATTTTAAAAGGCATTTATTACTGGTGGATTTTAATGAGAGAATGTACTACCCAGAGGCCATTTAATACAAATTAAGAATCAGATACAATGTTAGTATAAAATCTTTAAAAATCAATTTACCGCATTTGTCTTATAGACCTACTCGACATTATAACGGACCAGGTATTAAACTCATGGTTTAATTTGTTTTTAGAAGCCTACTCCTGATGATGGTTTGCTGATTAAACACAAAAGCTGATTCAAACCTAAATCGGGTACAGTACACGGGACACAGCTGTCCAGACGCTCAATCAACGGAGCCACGACACGACCAAAAACGATCAAAGAATTGCTGTTTGAGGGGAATCGTCACCACCGTCTACATGCAGCGATCAACACAACATAGTTTATTTTGTAAGCTATATTCAGCACTCGCAAAAAAGTAATATATCCGCATGTTGACTAACCGATCCAGAATCACCAGCAGATTTTAGCTCTCCTGTTAAATTAAATTATCACAAGTATTACATATATGTAAATAGGATAAGAAACAAACAATTCTAAGTCGCCAAGCTATGGAAACCGTTTAAGCCCATGGTAATACAACTTAGTTAGACGGTGAAGTGATACGCTGAGATGCCAAGTGCTGATGCGAAGTTGCGGAGCGATGTTACGAAGCCGCGGAGCGATGTTACGAAGCTGCGGAGCGATGTTGCGAAGCTGCGGAGCGATGTTACGAAGCTGCGGAGCGATGTTACGAAGTTGTGATGTTACTTCACAGCCGGCTTCGCGCATTGCCTCAACGTCTAACTATAGTTTGTATGTTTATACCAAGCTGATATGACAAGAAACGAACAGTTAATCTCCAAGCTTACAAATATGCCAAGAAACGAACAACTTATAAGTAAATATGAACAAAAACGAACAATTAATCATCAAATTTACATATAAATAAGACAAGAAAGAAACAATTAATCCCCACGCTTACTATTATGACAAGAAACAAACAACGTATATGTAAATATGAACAAAGGTGAACTATTGATCATCAAATTTACATATAAATAAGACAAGAAAGAAACAATTAATCCCCACGCTTACTTTTATGACAAGAAACAAACAATTAATACGTATATATGATACCAAACAAACAATCATCAAGCCTACATCTTTGTAAATACGAAAACAAACAAACAAACAATTAATAGGCATATGACAAAAAACAAACATTTAATAATATAGCTTATATATTTTTCAAGAGTAATCACACTGGCACAGGGATATCGACTAATTGAAGCCGATAAATTGTCTCATGTTCTATAGATCAAATCTCAGAGACAAGTTTCTAGATAGACCTGAATCTCGAGTTGTTCTGGATAGGCCAAAGGCGCATCTCGAGAAAAGGCAATACATGTAACATATCAATTTTGAAGATAAATAAGGAACGAATATGTAACACACATAGATATTGGGTATGGGTTATAATAAGCAAAACCTGCACATGCGGTCAACTGTCTAAAAAATACAACATAAATTACTTATATTGCAATAGAAAAGCCGGAATGGACAGGTTTTCAACCTTAAACGATCATCCAACTTGTTCGATTTTTATAGGGGACCGCGCCGTGGTTTAGATGGTTGAGCGTTGGAATGCTGAGTTCCTTTCACTGTACACGGAATGGTTTCGAATCCCTCTGTGGAAGGAAAGTTCCCGGTTACTGTGGAGATCGTCGGGTGCTTTTTGCCAGGTAGATTACGTTAACACACCTTTACAATAGGCTTTAAAAAAAATATATACAAAGTTCATGCCATAATTCAAATAGTGTTAATGTGTAACGATAATTGGATAGTATACTGTCATAGTGCTAATTAAATATATAACTAATTTTAAAAAAAACAGAAGAATTAAAATTTTCTCAACTCTAGTGAACCATCCCCTACTGTTCTGTATCGTTATATACCGGGTATATATTAAGGAACATGTAGGATAATAGCGGTACGGAACTCGGAAACTAATATTTAGCAAAATTTCAAAATCGTCATATACGTGAAATAAATTTGAGTGCGACCTTGAAATAAATCAAGTAAAAAAAAATAGCAATGCTAGTTGTTTTTTCGTATTAACATTCTTGAATTCCTCCTAAGTGTTGGTGACAGGGTTTGCTGTGGGGTTGTCTCCCCTTCAAAACTCTTCTCCATATTGCGGTACTAAATCCCTTATCTTTGTGATTTTGACAACTTTGGTAAGTGCTGTTTGTGTGAGTGCATACAAAAATAGGTGTTTACTTCTCGGTTTGACATGTGAGTGTGGACTAATTTACTGATATTCTTTTCATAAAAACGGTATTTCAAACTTGTTCGGTACTGAAGTTCGTTACTGTCATCGCCAATTACGGCTGATATGCACATTATGCAGCTAAACAAACGTGGCAAGTTTTTCACTCTGTCACGTATTTTTTAAATTTAAATTTAGTAGGTCTCCGAACATTTAAGTTATCTTAATAAGGATATTCAGTAAACGTCCGACTCCTGTCAAATGTCCGATGAGCTCATTTTGATTGAACTACTTCATCGTTTGGTCATCACATGATTTACAAAGTAAGCTGTAGATGAGTGATACAGGTTATTGTTAGTGATGGACAGGAACTCCTACATGTCCTAGGGTCTATCTCTCCTATTTAATTTTTTTTTTTTAATATTCATATGACGTAGGGTGACAGTGGCAATGCTTCGGCAAAAGTTTACCCCTTCGAACTGGATGCAGTTCTTATTACTTTAAGAACAAAATATGACCCTTTTACTTACTAAGCACCTAATGTTTGCTGATATGTACATGTATGCCCTGTTCAATTTGAGCTCTACAGTCATCTCTTGTTATAAGATATAAAATTTGCAAATGTTCGACCGGGCTGCCAGAACTAACATTTCAACTTTACATTGGTCTAAAGTTTTCACATTGTTTCAACTAAAAGTCTCTTAATCTCAAAATTGTATGTACTTTATTGTTATAAAAGTATGTTATCTTCAACTTCATGCGCAAAGTCCTTCCATAAGAGTCTACTCGTGTTAAATGCTAAAGATAAAATTATTTTTACCTGGTGAGTTGTTGGATGGGAGCCACCTGTGACCTGGTGCTCTCTGTGCTAATGGGCATCAGGTAGATGATTTGTTGCGATGGCCTGTTATTTTCAAGTGTAAATGTTTTGTGGTGTCTTCTATTTTTCCAACGTTGTGTAGGGTCGTTTCCTTCACCGATTAGGTTGGCTCGCCGTGGCCTGTTATGTGAGTGAAATAACCTTAAGTACGGAGCAAAACCCCAATCAAAAAAAAAAAGAAAACTGAAACAAACAAATACTTTTCTTGTTGTTTTCCATTTTTTTTACAGGTTGTAGAGAATGAAACCCAGTGGAATCCAGGTTAACAAGCCTGTTGTAGGATTCATTGCCGTGGGTGTGATTGTAGGAATTTGGTATGTGAAATTTAGCGGGTCAGCTGGAGAGGTGGTTCACTCTGTTGAAAGCGTGCAGGACGCGTTACCCCCTTCTGACAGCGTACCCCAGGCTTTGGTCAATCCTTCCCAAAGCGAGGAAGGCAACGCTCCAAGTAACAACAATAACGTTGCAGAAAAAGATAACACACTTCAAAATCCTGACATGGCAAATAATGAGGCACAGACTGGAGATGGATCAATCGAAGGGATTAGCCAGTCAGTCATTGACAGCTTCAAGGTCACCCCGGTGAAAGTCAAGGTCAACTCTAGTGGCAAGGTATTAATATGGTTGTATTCAGTTGTTATTGCTTTCAGGGTTGTAGTGAGTCATGGAAACAAAAGTATAAATTCTAAAGCATACATTGTTGAGATATAGATATCAACAAACACAGATAATGAAAGATCTTCATCACAGGGTTAGCTGACACCTGTCCAGGTGGGTTGGTACCTGGGAACTTGGCTCACTGCTATCTCAGTTCATTCCGCTTTTTGGGCAGGCTAAAATAAACCTGGACGCTTTTCTCATGCTCTGTACTTGTACATAAGGTCACTGTGACCAATCTCTTGGAAACTTCTCTGACTCTGAGCTAAAACAAGCAAATGTGATGATACTGAAAGTGAAAGCATGGGGACGACTTGAGAGTTATCTCCCTCAGCTTCGACTGCCATAGCCATGGGTTGATGATAACAGCCAAGTTCATGTAAACTAATTTATTAGACTGGTCTGCACATACTTTGACTGGTCACTGAGCTTGCTTAAGTCAAAGCAGTGGCAATTCATCCTGAGCGTTGTACATAGAACACTGCAGGACCAAATGATTAAATTTCTTCTTTTTTAATTGTGTTTTGTTGTGGTGTCCAGTTTTTCCTCCTGTAAATGTATTGTGGCATCTCCTACTTTGCCGGGGCCCGCGCCGCTGCTCAGTGGTTAGCGCGTCTGACTGCAGATCCTCCTTCGATGTATCGCACGGGTTCAAGCCTCCCACTGGACCTGAGGTATATGAGGGAGTCACACGAGGTGACTTCGGCAATCGCTGGGGCGGTTTTTACGAGGTTTCCTCACGGTTTTCCGCCGTATTGAGTTGAGAAGATTAAGAAGTGGCGTCATATAAATGAAATACCTTTAGGTACGACGTTAAACACCAATTAAACAAAAAAACAAATCTATTTTGTTGGATTTGCTTAGGATGGTTTCCTTCAACCATTGAGCAGACACACCATCATATAAATAAAATAACCTTGAGTACGAAATAAAACCCAAATCAATCAATCCACCAGCAGCAAATACAGATGTATCACATAAACACTGTTTCACTGCTTCATATAAATGTATATATCAGTAATATAACATTGAACATAACAGGGCCTGATCCGGGCCGTTTTTGAACCACTTGGCACCCAAACTCAAGAAGTAAATATAATAATGTATCATAAAGACAGTGGTTTTTTTTTATACAATCTTGTTAACTTAATATATCTTTAAAATGATCAACCAAAGAATACATTATAGAACTATAAAATATAAGTGTAGTTTGGTCCAGTTAAACCCCTTTCGGCCTTTCCCTTCCCTCTGCCAGGTCCCATGATGGGTGCCCAAACTATTATAGTATACTCCTGGATCAGGCCATGCATAACATAAAATACCAAGCAAACAAATATTGCCAATGTCCGGTAATGCATAACTACCGTGAAAGTTCTTAGTTTTCGGACACTCAAATTTTCAGACAGTCGCATCCGAGTGGGAAAAAAAATGATTAATTAAATCTCTATCTGTCTGTAATCTACTGCCCCTACTATCATGACTATGAACATTTGGCCTCAAACTGTTGGCACGTCTAAAGTGCTGCGAAAATGGGGGGAGTAGTGACTGTCTGTACAGGCTAATAGGATTAGCCAGCAGGAGGTTGATAATCAACGAATATGCATTTTTTATGTAAATCCTATCTTCTCTATATTCTATTTTAGCCAAGGTGCATCAGTAAGGTTATTTGTTGCAGTGTCCTGAATTTTTGGCCTGTAAATGTATCGTGGCATCTTCTTTGTTGCCAGCGTCTTTGAGAGTGGTTTACTTCATCCAATGGGCTGGTTCCCGGTCATATGAATGAAATATCGTTAAAGTACTGTGTAAAACCCCAATCAAAAAAATAAATCTATTTTCTATAATAAGAAAGTCTGAATTTGTATTTATTTTAGGAGGTAGAGATTTTCACACGTCAGGTAGTTCCAAGTGTGGCGGTAAAACAGGATATCATCTTACTTCATGGAGCAAGGTTTTCTTCAGCTAATTGGGAGAATATAAAAACATTACAGCTATTTGGGGCTTTGGGTTACAGATTAGTGGCAGTTGATTTACCAAGTAAGTATGTTGCGGAGTTCAATTGAATAAAACTCCAGATATTTTATATTTTCAAGTTGATAACTGCCCCCTTCTTAGGAATTGGCCATCTAGCTTTGCAGTTTTATAGGGGTTATGAACTGTCAACTGAGTGTGGTTCAAACCGTTATAAAGTTTACGCAAGGTTTTAACCACGCTCAGTTGACAATTAATACCCTGACAAACGAAAAACCAAATTTAAAATGCTTTTTAAATGCTTTAAAAAGCAAAAACAGGCAAAACAAAATATGCAGACGTTATCACATACAAGTACATGTGTATTTATTTCTCAGCATTCGGCAAGAGAAAAACACACATTATTTAACGGAATTAAGATTGAATGTCAACCTGAGTATAACATAAGATGAAAGGCCTCAGTTTTACTCTAAACAATTTTGCGCTTTCCTTTTAACAAGGGCGGATCGCATATTATGCTTTAAATGCGATTTATACAAATTTCCAGATAAATTATGTGCCCATCAACAGTCGTTGTATATGCGATATCAGTGAAGGTTGTTCACACTGTATGTCTTGTTTCTATTCTACTTCATTATTGACGGTGCTCGATCAGTCCACTTTACCACTACATTACTGTGCTCATACATTG
>JAVFBZ010021610.1:0-11501 GCA_032466195.1 Katharina tunicata
TATTACAAAAATCAATTCGTAACAAAATATTTTGAAAACAAGTTGGTATCGTTTCTTTTGGACACTAGTGTAGTTCACAGATCCTCCTAACCAGTGAATGTGAAAGTTCAAACCCTCCCGCGGATTACATGTGTTGGTGGTCTGCCAGTTGCCAGTGAAAGGTCGTGGGTTTTCTGGGTTCCACCCAATTGTTCCATGCGCAATCGACACAGATGATCAATTCGATGTATAATGAAAGTAACTTCACCGCCTGCGCGATTTTTCTTTACACAGTTTCTGTCCAGTTTGGAACCAGCATCATTAATACTAGATCATCTTAAAAGTTAAATAGCAATGTGTATAAAGTTAAACAAAAACAAATAAATCATTTAGTAATCTACATTTTAAGAGGTCGTCGTTTGTACAAAACGTGTTGCGATGAAGTACAGTAATAAATTCGGCTCCATCACCACTTAACAGGAATGTAGAAAAGAATAAACTATTAACTTACATGTACATAAGGATGTTTTTCTCTCTCATTTAAAGTACAAATAGACTTTGGCCGTAAATTGGTCGTAGAAAGAAGAATGCGATACAAATGTGTAGGGCAGATGTACGCGCCTGTGTCTGCCCAAATCATCGCTTATATCATGAAAATCCACTGGGGAATTATATTATCGCCACATGACTGGAGTTCAGAAAACGAAAGTAGAAATAATGTTTTTGACGTGTCATACCATTTCCCATAGAAGACATCAAACATTTACTTATGCATTATGGCACAAAATCATATAGGCCTACTATCTACTTATTGATGACATCACGTTCAATGTATTCTCTTAAACGATTTTCTCATAAACTCAGTTGGCAAGCCTTCCTCAATAACTTTCATACACAAATATATGCCGCTACAAAATGTTTTAACAAGATTGTTTGAATGGAGCTTGCGTTCGCAAAAATACGATTTTAACTTTGTCGAGGACTATCCTTGTGTTTTTTAGGACTGTTGTGTTTCCTCTCTAACATATACTGAGCGAATGGATTTCAAAGAGCGTGATACCGTCAACAAAGGTAGATATGAAAACATTGTGCTGACAGGCATTAGGTTGGTTGATTCTTTGGTGTTTAATGCTGTTTTCAAGGGTAATAGCGTCAACCCATAACTACGTCAGAAAATGTTTGCCGCAATGGATTAAGGGTGTAACCCGGGCTCAGCTGCGTTTAGTTTTCGCTCCAACTAAAAAAAATTGAAGCCACTCCTGTTAGATCTGTTGGACTCATTACGTGCCCTGGTGACATTGCGCAGTTTCATTTGGCATAGACAATCAGCACTCATCTTTGACATACTGCACAGTGTTACATCACTGTGTCTTGAAAATATCACTATTTATTTTGAATGGGTCTAAGGCCATTCGTCAATTTCTGGCAATGAACTTGCGGATTGCTTGGCCAAACAGTCTGTACAACTGAAACATATCTTTGTCAATAGGACTAAACATATCTTTGTCAATAGGACTGAACATATAGCTAAAGTGTATTCCTTTGTTAAAAACAAATTTGTATCTCTCTGGCAAGACCGCTGGGACACAGCTGAGTTTATTTTCGTTAATTTTATGTCCATATTTTCCAGAAAGGGGGAGGTATTGTTACTTATCTGCTGTCAGGTCACTCACACCTGCACAGAATAAATAGGCTTCATGACGGCAATTGCGAACACAGCTTCGTCCCAGACACAATTGAACACTTCATTTTGCGCTGCGTTTGTCATAATGCTATAATCTCCAATTGCTTAATCAACTGCAGGCTCGTATTAGGCACCCAACACCCAAATCTCGATTGTATTCTAAATCCCGGGAAGAATCGTCTGTTCAGTACCTGATACGCACGGCGCGGGGTAGCATGACAATGTGCGAGCGTGCGTGGCTAGCATCGATGTTAATTTGAGTATGGTTATACATTTCTCAGCATCTGGGGCGAATAGACCCTTAGCTGCATGCCCCATTAATATTAAATCATCATCATTGTTAGATCTGTAGGAAAGATAATGTTCCTCCAGGGCGATGTATAACAGCAAGAATATAAGCCCTTAACCAGACGGCGACAGGCCACATAGCAAGATGAGACGTTTCAAAGAAAGTATTTGCATGTGCGTTAAGTTAATATGATATATGGTGGGTGAAAGAGCTTGATCTGATCGCGGCGTTTGCCTCCGTGAAGGAAATGAAGTCAGATGAACACAACCAGTCTGTTGTTTGAAATTATGTAGCATACAGCTAGGGTCAACCCAAATGATAACTTTATTTTTCTATTTATGGTTCTGCAGCTGGTTAATATTGGCTGATAGTCGAACCGTTCATTTGGATCATGGTCACTATAATTCTTTCCATAGAACATCCAGTAACAGACAAGAACGAACAAATAAGGAAATCAAGCACTCAAGTCTCACCACACGGTCATCTATTTTCTGTATGCCATTAGGTACTGTACATCTACGTGAGATCCTCCCTGGGCATAAAATACACCCTGATCTGCACAAGTTGTGTAATTCTGAACACAGAGAACTTCATACTTGCTGACGTTTCGACAGTGTCCAAATAACTTCCTTGTTCTTAGTTTCTCTTATTTTATATTTTGACAGTATATTTGGTCTAAATTGTACTTATCCTTGTAACTGAAATGAGGTTTATAGTTATAAACATTATGACTTGCGGCGCGTTTGGTAATGAATGTCAAACTAAAAAAACACACACACAGTCATTATTGGGCCGCAGATTTTATGGATATTAACTTATTATCTATCATTTCACATGACGTTTCGATACAGTTACTGACGTCTTTGTCAATTATAATGGTAGTGTTGATTTTAATATTATACTTGACAAAGACACCACTAACTGTGTCGAAACGTTGGGTGAAAAAATATATCTGTGTTCCTATAATGATTACCTACAGCTTTTAAATGACACTTAAAGAAGTTAAAGAATGACAAAGAAATAACACAAACGCTTGAGACTTTACGAGTGACACATCATTCTGGTATATTTTAAATGAAATGGAAACATAGAAGTATTTAAGCATCTAGACCGAAACGTTGCACCGAAAATATACCAAAAGTTGTCATCCATAAAGTCTCGAGTTACGTTTAGTGTCAACTTCTGTATGCCTCTAAAAATGTATAAATATATCAACTTTGGAAATTATAGGGTTAATTTGCCACCCACAATATTGTTTCTGTTTCCGTTAGGTGATGCTCATTTGGCTTATGTTTGGCATACTCAGAAAACCTTATTACTTCGTTCGATAAATCAGACGGTTTATAGCAGTGTAGGAATTATTCATCTTCAGCACGGAGGCAATTTCGCTTAACATTCGTAATTAGACCAATAATGTTGAGGTCAAAATTACCCATACATCCATAGTATTTCCATTACACCACGTGTGAGGGTCGGTCGATTAGAAGCCAGATTTAATTGGAGCTTGGCCACTCAAGACCTTGATGAAATCCACAAAATGTCAAAATACTCCTCTTCTCTCTGAATGTATTGATACTCGGAGGCAGCATGTCTGAAATGAGATCTGAAGAGCTAAAAATGGATTTCAAAGACCTATTGAAGGAAAAACATGTTACAAAAAATTTAACTCCAGCCCATCCATTATACTAGAGCGTCAGAAATAAACATAATTATTTCTCCACAATCGATTGTTTAAATTAATCAATGTTTATATTTTTGTAGATGTATTCACTGGAAGGTTAGAGAACTTGTATCTGTGTAATATTGCAATAACATACACCAATAACTAACACCGATTGTAATTTACTTGGCTAATTAATAAATCTGTTCATTTATATAGGAAATCAAAGCACTGGCAACCATTTATAATACGTTTTAATTATCATATATTTCTACTGTCTTGCCGTTTTCCGTTAATGGCATAGTTTAAACATCCGTTACAAGAGTCAACGTTAATGTTATGTACGTGATAAGTTTCGGAATGCCTTCTTTGCTATCTGGAAAGCAACATTTACCTGTAATACAGGACATTTATTAATGTTTAGCAGCAAAAAGGAGAAGATATTGTTCAGAAACATTACAAAGTATTGTTGAAAGTATTCTTGATGATCTTTTACTCTTCATTTGCGAATGGAAACTATTAAAGTACCATTTGGACACGCAGAAGCGTTGGCAAATTATGTGTCAAACAATACTCTTTTCAGGCAATTTGTTTGCTATTTATCTTCGATAGTAAGAATAATGTGAGGATACAATAAAAAAAAAATTACATTGCGACCCCAATGACTTCTGTTGCGCATCTGTGTTTTGTTTTACGAAATTGCACAGAAAATGCACAGCAAAGTGAACTCAACCCTGCTACCTTTAATTTCGCAGTATCCATTGCCATCTATATCAATTTAATCAGAAACTAGGAGTGTCTATTTCAATACAAGCCGGTGTTTCACAAATCTCATTTTGTAACCAAAGATTATTTTATTAAAGTAAACCTCAGCCATGTTGTTTTATCGCTTTTCCCAGAGAATAGCGAATCCACGGGAGATCAGAAATATCAGAACTATGGTACGCATTTGCTTTGAACTAATGTTCAAAATTCGTTTCCTGTGCAATGTTTTCCGACTGTGTAGGCTATATATGCATTACAAAGAGACAGCGTACGGTTGTTCTGTCTAACTGTGTTCCATTTGGGTTAACCATAGCCCAAGTACATGTGTGCAAGATGTTACGCCCAAAGTTGGACTAGATTAATGACTAGACGACTTGTTCACGCAAGATGGTATGGAACAATGTAATTAATGAAGTTTAGATATAAACTAGAACTGTATACAGTACATTATACGCACGTTTAAACCTAAAATTGCAGAAACAAATATACAGAAAATGTGAATATATTTCATGAACATTCAAATAGGCTACAATAACAATAAGACTTTTTGGACCATCCACGGTAATTTAAGTCTATTGCTCTGCTAACAGCACCGAAAAACACAAAACAATAGTATTCCATTGCATTTTTTCCAGTCGGCTGAAGTTGTCATTGATTTTGCTCACTGGTGGGATTGACGTTTTAATTCCAGAAAGAAAATGAAGTCTCCAGAGTGAATAACGTGATAGTGCCGTATTGCTGTTTTACATGTCAAAGATGTTATTGTCGCTTTTCAGTGGGATCGCGTTGCCTAACTGCATTTAGAATCTCACAAACTATTTACAAGTGAATTGATCACATCTGACCTCCTGCTCTTTTGTATAACTACAGTTTTGCGCGACTTTCTGAGTGACGTATTAATAAAAGATTTTAGCACACAAACCGAGGAATAAAGAAGAATTGTTTGGATGTCCTTTGTTGTTAAATGCAGACCAGGATATTATGGAGTCATTCAGTCTTAATAAAAGTTTACACTCTAACATTGATGACATTGACTGGTATTCATCGATTTCTATCCCTTACAAAGATGAACCTGCATAAAAAGAAAGAGGTAGTTCAATATTTTTAAATCAGCGCGGATCTTACAAGAACTGACTTGGAGACTATTGTATAGTTTATAGTATTGCTGTTTTAGTTTTGGAGTGAAGGTGGGTTGACAGGCTTCGAATTGTTCACGGACAGAGCATTGATTATATCTCCGTTGATCGTCGATAGGGTGGGGGCTTATACAATGTATATCACATCGTTACGATACTATGGGATACCCATTGTTTAGAACAGAACAAAAACGGTACTTGCATCATGGGTTACGATCAATAGTTTATCATGGGAACTTATACATATATCTGGTTTCATAAATTACCACACCTAAGAAGGTCTACTTCAGGCTGCCCAAGTAGCATTACAAGAAAAACTTCAAAAATGATTTATCAAGCACCTGGAAATGATATGAAATATTCGGACGGTATGAACAGATCTCTTCTGATCGGCTACAAAAATCAAGATATTGAATGTTTCCGGCAGCCATTCATCAGCCTCAAACAATTTGTTAGAAGAACGTGAAGCAAAACGTTAAAAGTATGGGTTCCGTATCGAGGTGTGAAGCACGGGAAATGTTCACACCTCCTCATGTAGTGTGATTGCAGGCTGCCTTTCTCCACTAAAACATTACTGCTCAGCCATATGGTGCCGGCTAAAACAATAGCTGGCTACAGATAATTGTACGGACGAAAATTTATTAAGGATCTTTGGAACAGCGACCTACCTCAAGATGTCAGACATATCAGGGACGTATTTTCGGTCGTAGAAACCGTAGTGGCATTGATGAGCCCTTAAACGGGCGCTACCGCGTCAACCCCGTTCAACTAGTCTTATCCTAGGTTGTGCTATTCATGGCAGGCCAAGTTTCCTTTTGTAGAACCGAGGCAGTTTGAATACGTTTCCTTATAAACATGGTTTCATTCAAAACAGGAACCAAACACATTAGGTGTGCCCGGAGTACTCAACTTGTATTGTAGGTAATGTGTGTCTGCGCTTGTCAGGAAGATTATCGTCATTAGATGGTGGTTTTGTTGTAAATTGACATAAATTAAAATACTAATGAATTCTGTGGCTCATTGACGGACTGGTCCTACGCATGTTTTTTGGTTTTCTTGAAATGTCTGGTAATAGATAACAATAGATGTCTGGTTAACAGGTATGATGTTGCGGACCAAATCTGTAAAATTGCGTTTCTCTCCAAAGGATATAAGATGCGGAGGACCCCATCATTATCTGTCAACTCCCTCTCACATCATCAACACTCGAACCAAAATTGACTTCGTTTTTACAAGATGCTTAAAGTAAGAACCAGAAATTAATTTTATATTATGATGTCACCAAGGAGAGGGTCAGACTAGATGGCTTCACTTGTGGTGTACAGAATTGTGAAAGTGGTATTGCGAAAAGAAATCCGACTGTATTATTAAACATGTTTATTATGCAATTTTGGGTTGTTTATCTGTTGGCATTGTTATATCCAGCGCGGGGGGGGGAACTATAAATGAGTGAGTTGATTAAGAACTTCCTTGGTGTTTTGGTAAACTATCATCTATTTTGTTATCAATACTTGCATTATCATACCACGTAGACATTTCTTCATCTCAAATAAATCATCAGATGTTTTAGCCTATAATCTAATGAGTTTATCATCCTAGAGAGTTCTATGTTATCTTCTTTGGTTTTGTAACAAAATATAATTTACCGAGGATGACAGACGAATGGTAGTAGGAACCTGAAACGTTTGCCGTCAGATTTGAGAGGATGGTTAATTAGTTACGTAACCACGGCTATTTTTCACAAATGCCATGGTAATGTTGGTAATGGTAATAACTTAATAATGACGCACCACATTATGGTATGCCTCCTCTGGTGGATCAACTAAATGATCAGACAACCGGTTATGAAAACCAAATATGCTGATCGCGACATGCGCAGTTCTTATCCTTATTCTGAACAGTACATAACGTCATTTGTCTCAAAATATAAATGCATACTCTTCTGCGCTATTTAGGCACATTGTGTATATAGAACTACACGACACTGCATTGTGGCTTTTTTAATATGTGCCGCAAGATAATCACGAGTTTCCTTAAGCATATTATCACTCAAAGTCAGAGGGCTTCTAAGTCCTTTGGGGCAAGGCTAAGTTTGTCTGTTATCGCTAGTTGCTAAGCCTGGATCTCATCTGAGATCATGGAGATAAACTCAAACGGACATGTGGAGGTACGAATGTGACAGAGCGGCTTACTCTCGGTAGGGTTTATTTTTAATGGAACGCGTACAACTAGTGCCATTATATTATATTTTAGTAGTCGTGTCTGAACAGTTGTTATTTCCCAACTTCCCTTTTAAATAAGTCGCTTCTGAAATTACTGTTTTGGCAAATACACCTATTATCGATTCTTCTGTTATTCACATTAAATTGAAGGCCGTTTCCCCAAAATATGTCTGAAGGAAATTGTATGCTGGCATTTAAGTTTACCAAAATGCTTTTACTTTATTTTGTTTTTGCATATACGTGTAAGAACTGTTCTTTTATATGACCGGAAAGATGATCCAGGTGAGTTTTTGTTTCAACACGGGGTGAAATTCAATGCCAAGAACATTTTTCTCATTTTTTTTTAATTTAGTATTTTTTTTGACCGATTTATTTGACGACAGATTTTGGAAACGAAATACAATTATAAAGTTTATAGGGCACTCATCAAATTAACAAACCACAACAGTAAGCTATCCAAAGGTCCTAAGTGTTGTGTGTGGTGTCAAAATAGTCTGTATATATAATAAGATTATAGGCGTTACAATACATAAGCGAGAACAATTGCCTGCCATTGTTACAGTGGAAGTTTGTGTTGTCCGATTCACACACTGATTTGACTGGCGTCGATTTGCTTATTTGCTCAAGGTTATTTCACCTATAACTATAGACCTTTGCGATGCTTATGTGAGCACATAACTTGCATTGAACACAATCTTTCAATGTTTATTGTCCATTTTCTTCAATTCGTTGTGTAGTTTTTAGCAAAACATTATAATTGAAGTAACTCTGAGTGTCAAAAACTTGCTCCGCGGCAATAATTCCAAAACAAAATTCGGTTTATCGAGTGAGAGTTTCGAATTTGGCCGCCACTTTGCTATTCTCGTTAATAAAATTACCCTTCAAATGTTACCAATGCAAGGGGTGGGCAGTTTAAATACATAAAATATCACAGACAGTTCAATTCTCCCAACGCAGTTGGAAATCACATAATTGTTAAAATTTAAAAATTTTAAAACTTTAAACCACACATTTGTATTTAGTACTGTTCTGCGTCGTTATATACTGATTAAGTAGTAGACTAATAACGATATAGAACCATGCATCTAGCGTCGAATTTTTTTCAATTAAATATAATATCTGTCTTTATGTTAAATTACCTGACAAGTGTGGCACAGTAACTAATTGTTAAATTGTACGCATACATTATTATCTTATTTTATTGATTTGACTTTATCAATTTTTTACCAAGTTTCATTAGCACTCAAAACTAGAGCTTTACAAATTAGTAAGTTGTTTAAAGGTTAGTAATAGCCAGGAGAAATCATGCAATAATTCAAATTCAGCATAATGAAAGCAGGCCATTTTTCCTCATATGCCTGAAGTAAAGCTTTTTATCTCGACGGGTTCATGACCTTATATGGAATAAGTTAAGATTTTGAATAGTGGAAGGGGGCGGGGCTAATTGACGTTTGACTTGGAGTTTGATCGGTATGTCTAAGGGTGGTTCAGTTATGACAGCTGATTGACACATCCACATAATATTCTGCCAGAAAATTCCGTTTCTTTTTTGTTATTTTAAAACTCCCCTTCAACCTACAAGTTTGATGTTGGAATTACTGGAAAGCCACCAACTTGTACTTCTTCTCAATTTTTCTTGAGATTCTGTGATAACGCACAATTCATAACAACTTTAAACTATTAATACAACCAATTATTTGCTAAGTAGATTGAGGCATAATAAGGTTAACTACAACAGGAACAAATAGTTAGTTTGACAAATTAGCAGAACACGTTTTGGGAGTCTACCAAGCCTTCAAGCTTTGCTCAAGTGTTTTATGTCAAGAGAAGATCATATTTATTTATGTTTTCATTCATTCACTTGGCCTACAACATGTATATCTGATCCCCTTACAGCAATGATAACACGCAATATGATACATACATCGAAGCAAATGTGAAATATAAAATATACATCTAATTTACAGTAGATATAAAAACATTTTCTGAAATATACACGTAAATATTTTGTCTAAGGCTTCTGAAGAACTGAAGGTATATACAATGATTTGTAAAATGATGCAAATCTCTAAATAGGTAAAATACATAGTCCTTCTGTACAGCGTTAAAATTATTCTGTGCAAATGCTATTTTTGATGTTGATTAATTCAACTGGTTCTGGGACAAAAAGCTGGGGTTTGTTTTGAGATTTGAGATGGAATATAAACACATATTGGTGACAAAAGGTAAGAGGAATTGATGGTAGAGTTAACCATTTTGTTTAAAAACACTTAATCATAGAAATACCTTCTCTCGAGGCATGGTAGATTAAAGTTCTTCCCCACATTAAGACTATTGTTTTCATCATAAGGAGTAAAATATTTTTATCTTTTGACGACCATAACCGAAAAAAAAAAGTCCAGTTTGCTTCTTACGAGAGAAATGAACCAATATCGGATAACTGATGTATTTGAAAATAAAAAACATGTTCGTTCTAAAAATTCCAGCATGTGGTTAATATTTGAAACAGTTGTGTCGATGTGTGATTTGTATCAATAGTTATAAGACAAAATAACTCTCCATTACCATATCGACTCATATCTTTGGAACTCGAGGTGTAAACGGATATGCTATATGGCTTGTCTGCTAATACGCGTTACCCAATACATCAACACACGCGCTTAGGCTTCATTAAATAAAGACAATCTCTAAGAAGGCAATCAGAATGGGCAGGAGAATCTAATTAAGATGTTTAACTCTTATGTTTATGGCTGTAGGACAGTTGTTGGCTGGTTTGAGTACGGTTAAGAATGATATTGAGGAATAGCACGCAAACTCAGCCGCCTTGGGGAACCACGCTAACTCCCAGACTGTCATCCATGCATGCCGTGATATGCAAATAGTTAACACGTTGTCATCAGAAAAAAAAGACCCAACATCATAAAGATGAAACTTGGATGTCTTGTCTATGAGATTGAGACTGTTACTGGTCATGTATTGCGCTTGTTATAGCGTGCTACCACAAGTCATGAATCTTTCACCAGAATCACGCCAAAGCGCAATATTGTTAAACATCGATTGTTTGGTAAAACTGTTTTTAAACTTTGCGTAATGTTTCCGCAAAATGTGTATTCGTTAATTTCAGCAGATCACCAAGAGAATAAATATTTATTTTTGTACATTTGAAAGGTAATAGCGGGAATCATCATGAGGCTCCCCCAATCTTTCGCCTCTTTGTTTAAGTCCATAATGAAAGGATATTAGACATTTTGCGGATTTTATTACGATCGTAAGTGCCAATAAAAGTTGTGCTCTTTTATCAACTGGCATTTTACGCGCTTTAATGGAATAGTTAAAGTATTATATGTCTAGTTACTAACATTAACAAGCTCTTTCTGCCTGTTCATGACATTATATATTATGAGGATAATTTAAACGTATAAACGATTGTATAGCCGAGATTGATCAACAGAAGTGTCAGTGATCAGCAATAAAAAGGTTTTTGTCAAACGGAAAAAACTGTTTACGATGTCAATTAGAATGAAAACGAGAATCTAATTTAGCTGATAAAGTGTGATGTTTATGATTGTAGGAGAGTTGGTAACTAGTTTGATTAGAGTTAAGAATGAGACTGCGGACTAGCACGCAAACTCAGCAGAACCGAAACGTTGAGCTCAACAACACCTACGTGTAGGCGATGATATGCCTTGAAGAATACGACCTAGGTAAAAATCAATTGGGTGGAACTTGGACCTTGCGCAATCGATCGAAAGTTAACAGCGTGTTT
>JAVFBZ010021621.1:0-11501 GCA_032466195.1 Katharina tunicata
ATGTAAATTAAAATATGACTGAAGTAAGAATCTACCCACCATGTACTGTCCTTCAGAAGAGAGTCTTAAAAGACAAGTGAGTGTACTATTTTTGCAAAAATAGATTCTAAAGCATCCAGTTAAAGATGCAAAACATTATAACGTCAATGTTTGAACTGCACATTCATGTAGGAAAGTGAGGCAATTTTCTATAGTATTCCATGAGTCTACAATATAAGGAAAGTGAAAGACATCCGAAAGCATGAATGATTGGAAAAGATGGACAGACAATTGAAGCCACAAAGTAGCTGAATGGATGGACAATAGCCCAGTGTCTTGACCAAGATGGTCTTGGCTTAATTATCGACCCTAAGTTACAGACGATAGACCAACAAGTCTCTTAAATTAAATTATCCTGCAAAACACAAGCCTCTGATGGAAGGGAATGGAAACAAATGCAATTAAGTACGGTATCTCTCCAGTGTCGTAGTTAAGCAATTTGCATGCCGTGGTCAAGAAACGAAGCAATTAGGCCAGCAATAATGACAAGAGAGTTCCGTCTTGTTGTAGCGTTATAACTCCATGGGTCATCCTCAAACGCCAATCACTTCTTCTAAAGGCTATAAACCTAGATCCTATTAATTCTAAATGGTTTGAAGAAACATGTTCGAGAGAAGGATCATCCTACCAGTATATAATCTTTTTTATGATAACGGCATCAATGGAAAATGCTGCTAATGCTATCACGGTAATTAAGGATCAAGATTTTATGATAATGACGTTTAACAATAAATGCAATACTGGTACAGCTGAAGGTTTATGTGCCTAAACCTGCAGAAAAGATTTTTGCCAAACAATACGGCCTGTATGTCAGGGGGTCCTTTTATCTTTAAAAGTTTAAGCCTGTAGTTCCACTGATGAGCTTTATGTAATACACAAGTAGTGTAATTCCGAACACAGAAAGATTTATTTTACTCAACGTTTCAACACTTTATTGTATCATCTTCAAGTGTATACCTTCTGTCTCAGACTAACACTACTTGTGTATAGCGCTAAGTTAAAATTTGGATAAAGTTATCACGAACACTTATCTCTATGAAATGAATTGATGCTATCTAAGAAAATTAAGGGATGGAAACAATGAGGTAAATTTTTTAGCAATATGGATAATAGTGAATGAAGTCCACTTACTTTGTGTCAGGATACTCCCATCCTGATAAACTTACAACTATTGCTTTTTGCCAAGTTAGGAATAGATTGCAGCTTTTGATCAAATAAAGCTAAATATAATGTTTCTCCAGTGCTAAGTATGACAGCATGAATATAATCTGGAAACATACTGCTTTCAGCCAGAGGGCCATTTTAAGTGAAGAAGTTTAATTAATTTTATGGAAATTGTTGCAATATAGTTTTAAAGAACAAATGGAACAGAATATATCAAGAAAGCCGGGACAATGAGATGCATAAACAAGTAGTTACGTCTTAGCTAACACAATCAGTATCACTTAACTGGAAAGGCTCGCAATCAATTTACCATTCTATTTCTCTATCTCCTCTTTATCGATTATTTTGTGGCATTTGGAAGACTCCGACCTTAATTTATCATCAAATAGCCGATCTCCATAAAACAAATGAGTTGTGTTCAAACAAGGCCAATATATTTCCACAGAAAATGAGATTGTACAAAAGAATTGTTTCCAGCAAGTCCATAGAGGAGCTTAACAGATCTTACTGGTTGAGATTGTGCAGTTTGACATAACGACGAAGCTAGCTTATCCATAGTGCTAAAAAAATTCATAATACAAAGTTTTCCATTGTTATTAAAAGTCGTCACAAACAAGTCTGGGGATTCCTATCACTTTGGATTAAAATTGTATAATTACAATTTGTCTTATGCAAAGTTAATGGTTTACTACACTGAAGCTTAATCAGGTCTGAGAGTCTGAAAATAATAAAACTTAATAATGTATACCAACTACTTTTGATGGACTATTATTCAAATTTGGCGACACATATTTGGCTTCAATACATGTGCTGCGGGGAGAAATTTTACTTTTCCTATATGATTGTGGTAAGCATTGAAACATTTTGTGTTACATAAACATGACAATTAGTTACAGCTATACAAAACCTTATCAATTTAACAAAATCAAGTGTTATATTACCAAGCACGTTAAGAACTCTGCATACACTTTACAATCATCATTCAATACATTGTCTTAGTATTATTTTTTTTCTTCTCCCAATAAATGATTTAAGGAAATTAGGGTTCACATGTACCTCATTCCCATATGGAACACATCATACCTAAAAAACTACACTAGATCAATGCCATGTGCCAAATAACTTTATCTGCTGTCAGAGTTACCTGCCCTTACCAGATGTCTCTTGTAATGAAGAGCAAAAATAGTTATATAGCTATGGAAATGACTCCAATATACTTTCTTGAGGCCTGTAGCCATGTAGTAAAATCACACAGGTGTAACTTTGAACAGGAAGTCCATCCGCTAATTTGTTGGTTAATCACTTTCGTAAAACATAATATAAGATAACCTTCCAGGAAAAGGAAACAATTTTCACAGGTTTTATCTGTATCATTTCCTTGGTGTAAAACAGTTCTTTTTCTATAAAATTACAAGAAAAAAATTTGGTGAAATGTATTTCCTTTATGTTGGTCAAAATAGTTAATAAGGACTGTAAAATCAAACTCTTTCAAAACATTTTGTGAATTTCCACACACACAGGCCCACCAATTGAAATCTTGTATATGGACCTGTCACGTGTAAAATGACAAAAACTGAAATTCCTATAGTGTACGTTTACACCCCAGAGAGACCATGCAAAAAACTACCATAATTCAAGTGAAATGTTGGGTCTGGGGACAGAAATTTTGAAAATAATATGCCTTTTGTAGGAAATTTGTGACCTATTACATGTTGTGTTTCTGAACTTTTTTTTACATGCGGCAGGTCCATATTTAAGATTTTAATAAGATCTAGTATATTATAAGTATACATACTCAACCCTGGAAACTGTACACCTCAGAAAGATCATGCAACCATTTACCAGAATTCAACTGAAAAGCAAGGTCTTTGAAAACAATGTGTAGGATTTGGAGAGAAATTTGTGACCTATTACATGATGTGTTAATGAGAAATTTTATAATTTATTCAGGGTTGAGTAAGTACCAGATTGAGTAAGTACCAGATATCAGCGGGTTGGTATGTACCAGATCTATATTAAAATGTCAATTGGTTATGCCAACATTTTTGTTAACTGTACCATTTTCAGTTTATTAGCACCTGAGAGTTGTGGATTCAGAGAGTTGTGGTTTCAGTCAGACCCATTTCACAGCAACCACTTATAATATTGTTATAATACAAATACTTGCAAACAATCCAGGGCAGAAAAATCTATAAAGATAGCAATGTTATTCTAGTCACAGGTATTATAGAAGTCAATATATTGCTGTTCCAGAATCATTGAAATAGTAATTGAATAAATTGCTAGCTATGAGCACGTATACAGGAATGCTAGTAGCATACTAAGTAGTGAGACTTCTCACTACAGCTGGCTTATTGATTGACAGATAGGCTATCAACAGAACGATTTCATATTTTTTCATACTTTTAAAGCTTTTTAAATCATTGATTGATTACTGTGTTATGCTGTGCTGAAGGGTGTTTCAATTATATGACAGCTGTACATTCCAACACTAAACGTTGGCACAAACACAACCCAAAACAATGCGATGTCATCTCAAGTTCTACATGTACGCTCTAATACTGTGGAAATATAATGGAAGCTCCAAATATATACTGACCTTAACCAAAAGATTATAGTTTAAGGTAACGGGGGCTGATTCCACAAAGCATTTTTATACTTAAGTCAAAATCTTTCAATCGACCTAAATTATCTACTGTTCAATTTTGACATTTAATATTTGGGTTATATTTTCATGATGTCACTAGGTATATATATTCATATTATATCTGTATGATATTTTGCACACAAATTTGAACAAAATTGAATTAAGTATTTTGACTTAAATCAGAAATTGCTTTGTGGAATAGGCCCCTGGTCTCTTACAGCCAGTTTCTAAGAAACAGGGTTTTGCCTTGAAAATGCATCATTATTCTAAATTCCCAAAGATGATGTGCAACATAAACTCCATAGTTACAGTAATGTTTATCTTCAAATTCAAAACATATCTTATCCCAAAACACAAAATAACCATAGTTAGCAATATACTCCACTGGTGCATAATACTGCAACACATATGAAACATTATGCTTGGAGAGAACTGCGACCATGGCACAATAGTATTTTTATCAGTTGAGAAAACAGCACCACAACAGGTGCCTGGTGGAATTCCAAGACACACAGTTGTCCCTAACATAACAAAAACTTGGCTTACAAACATAAATAGGGAATGAGGAAGAGATCAATAGCTAATTATTCAACTTTACTGTAAACAGAAACCTATTAGTTTCCTGCTTAGAGGAATCCTGAAGAGGCGATTTCAAAAAGATGGCCCTGCAGTAGAAGCCACAAAAATGAAACCCTTTCCCTGTTTTTGAAGCTAATTGCTTGGTAATTCTGGAAAGTACCGGTTCTGTCGGTTTACGTTCCGATACACACAATCTATTAGGCTAGAAAGATAACAAGTTTTTCCACACAGCTCTCTCAGAGACAGAGCAGCTGGCAGTTGTGGGGGAGTTGCATTCAAGAGGGCTACAATTTGTTGGGAAAATTATTCTAAGAGGACTGTTGCAAATAGTACCCCTCTAAATGATGATTGATTGACTGATTGCTTCACAGCTGGAGCCACTGTTCTTCAAAAACAGTTATTGAGATTGATTGATTTGTTTGATTGGGGTACTTTAGGTTATTTCACTTATATTTGGGAATGCCAGTCCAGTGGATGTAGGAACCATCCTAAACGACACTGGCAACACACAATACAGCAGAGGGCATTCACAGTACGAACTACAAGACACCACATCAAATTAGCTTAACCACCTCCCTTAGCTCAGATATCACCAGGAACAGGAATTTCTCGCCATCCATCCACAGTGAGGCATCGTAAGCGTAACAATGATGATAAATAATTTAAATATGCTTTGTGAGAAGCAGAGATATGCAATTGTTCCCAAAGGATTAAAGTTGTTTATGTAAAAGGGGGATTAATAAGGAATTGAACTTTTGAACTTCTAAAATTATATCCATAATTTTTTCGTTACATAAAAAGTATAAAAATTTCCAGCTATTTACCATGTGATTGATTGATTGATTGATTTGAAGTGTAAAATGAGTGAAGGACCATCCCTTAAGTTGCAAAACTATTGTGGATTTCTAAATGCCAATTAAATGATAACTGAAATTGTGTTTTTTGGTTTAGTAAGAACAACTAGATAGCCATGGACAATATCAAGTAATTCTGTCTTTAATCTTCAAACATACCTCATTCCAAATTGTATACATGTAACACACTGTCCAAAAATAATCTCATTCTAGCTTGGAGAGCACTGAGTGCCAGCTACAATGGTATTTTTGTCTGTAGAGAAAAACATCTCTGTACAAATGCCAGCACAACAGGTGTCTTGGTGAATTAAATGGCTGCCATTCACCCTAAAAATACCGACAAGGTGGCTTGAAAACACAAACAACAAATGTGGAAGAGATCAAAACTTAATTAGTTGACTGAATCGTAAACAGAAACATATTAGTTTCTAGCTTAACCAAGCCAAATTCTTCTGACCCCATCGTGAAAGATTGATTGATTGATTGGTGTTTTACGCCACATTCAGCGATATTTCATCTACGCTGAGGAGTGAACCATTGTGAAAGAAGACCCTAATAAAAGACGCAAAAATAATATATCTTCTGTTTTTACAGCTAATTACTTTGTAACGCATGAAAGTACACTCTCTCTCTTTTTACGCTCCTGTACACAATTTCTTATGCTAGAACGATGACAGGTTTCTTCACAACGGACACAAAACAGTTGACAGTTTTTGGAATTCTTCTCTACGAAGTAAAAATATCATGAAACTATTTCATTCAGAATTTGGTGGTACTACCCCCAGGCATTCCATAATTTTATGTCAATTGATGCTTTCCTATTTTCCTTGTGTTCACATCCAACAACACGGAAACTTATTCACTTAAAAGTTAACATTTTACACTTATCTACAATGCAGTATGTAAAATGTCAAAAACAGCAATATACATATTGAATACATAATATAAATTTTCAGCCTCTAAATGTGAATGTAGCATGTAAATATTTTTTAAGCTAAAGTATTAGTTTCCACTTTCGGTTTCAGTTTACACAGTCAAAAGATCCAAGAAACCAATTATATTGTTGTTATAACAACAGGACAGAATAATCTACAAAGATGTCACGTTTATTATAGGAGTCAATATGTTACTGTTCTGAAATCAGTGATATGATAAATAAATGAATGGAGAGTACCAATGCAAGCTACAACAGTATTTTTGCCTGTAGAGAAAAACATCTCTGTACAAATACCAGCACAACAGGTGTCCCAATGAATTCACCCTAAAAATACAGACAGGGCGGCTTGAAAACACAAACAACAAATGATGAAGAGATAAAAATCTAATTATTTGACTTAATCGTAAACAGAAACGTATTAGTTTCAAGCTTAATCAGCCAACTTCTTCTGACCCAATTTCAAAAAGACCCTAATATAAAAGACACAAAAGCGAAATCTCTTCTGTTTTTACAGCTAATTACTTTGTAACGCATGAAAGTACACTCTCTTTCTTTTTACACTCCTGTACACAATTTCTTACGCTAGAAAGATAACAGGTTTCTTCACAATGCTGACCTGGACACAAAACAGTTGCCTGTTTTTGGAATTGTTTTCGAGAAGGCAAGAAACTCACGAAACGGTTTCGTTCAGAATTTGGTGGTACTACCCCCAGATCTCTTCTTGAAACATGTCTTAGCTTTGATGTTTTCCTATTTTCCTTGTGTTCACATTGAACAACACTGAAACTTTTTCATTTGCAAGTCAACATTAGTGCACTTTTCCACTTACATGTAACTATTAAAAAATGCAGTGTGTAAAAAATGTGCCAAAAACAGCAATATACATATTGTGTACATATTATAAACTTCCAGCTTATAAATATATTTTGAGCTAAAGTATTACAGTTTCCAGTTTCGGTTTCAATTTGCGCCACTACACAGTCAACAAGTCCAAGAAACCAATTATAGTATTGTTATAACACCACAGCTTGCAAACAATCCAGGACAGAAAAATCTATAAAGATAGCAATGTTATTCTAGCCACGTTTATTATAGGAGTCAATATATTACTGTTCTGAAGTCATTGATATGGTAAATGAATAAATTGATAACTATGAGCATGGAATATTACATGTATGTGGACAGCATACTAAATACAAAAACCTCAGAGAGTACTACTAACCAGCTGGTTAATGAAATAGCGATTTGATTCTCAACCAGAGTTGAAATAAAAACACACCAGAGGCCTGTTCAATAGGCCAAGCTCTCCTGGTTGCTTGCTAACACTGCTTGCCAGAGGTACCTCGAGCGCTCGCTAGCACTCACCCAAGGTGGTTCGCCAAGCTAGCAAATGGGTTTGGAGATATGACGTCACAAATTACATTTGTTATAGGGGTCGCCATATTGTTTTATTTATCGAACGATGAGCGAACACTCCTTTTCGTTCAATAGAGTCGTTTATCGCTTTTAGAAGCGCTTGTGTAGCTGCTCAGACTATTGAACAGGCCTCAGCAGAAAGGTTGACAATTCTGGAAAGATGATATGCAACATGGCTAAAGTGCACAATGAGATGATTCCTGTCTCTAAAGTTAAAACCTATCTCATTCCAAACTGTATAAATAACCAGTTCTTAGAAATACACTGTGTACTTCTGCAAGATATAGACAAAGGACATTCTAATGTTAGCTTGTAGAGTACTTAATGTGGGGTACAATACCATTTATGTAAGAAAAGAAAACCATTTCTATATAAAGGACTAAACAGGTGTCAAGGAATTCCCAGTGTATAATAGCCACAAAGTTTCTCTATTTTTGTCAGATTTACACAAATAAAAAGAATCATTCCAAGTCGATTGTTCCAAACAAAGTATTCCAGTTTTGGTTTCAGTTGATTTGTGTCTCTAAAGTTAAAACCAATCTCATTCCAAACAGTATAAATATCCAGTTCTTAAAAAGACACTACTTCTGTGCCATAGAGTCAACACACATTCTAATTTTAGCTTTTGAGAGTACTGAAGGCAAAGTACAATAGTATATTTTTCTGAAAACAGGACGGCACAAAAGTCATTTTTAAGGAATGCCCAGTGTAGAAGACACAGATATAAAACAACAGTTCATAAGCAAGACAGTGGCCTCTCTTTTCGTTTTAGTCACAATTAACACACGATTTCTTAAACGAGAAACATTTATAACAGGTCATCAAATTATTCACATGTTCAAAATGCATACGGAAATTGTTATCAGGAAAGCAACTGTTTGTTAAAAAAAGAGATTCATTCGAAGTCGATTGTTGCAAATAAAGCATCCTATTATAATTGATTAACTGATTTATGATTGCTGGACTAAACTTTAACCATTTCTACTCTAACCTTGCCAGTACAACAGGTGTCTTGTGGAATTCCAAAGCTGCAAGACGTCCCTTAAATATCAACAATACATTCATAATACACAGCAAACGAACGGACAAATACATAAAAAATCTAATTATTTGACGTTATCATTTACAGGAACCCAGTTTCCAGCTTCTCAAAATACTTCTGACACCTTTTAAAAAAGATGATCCTACAGAAGAAGCCTTAAAAACAAACCCTCTTCTGTTTTACAATTAATTGCTTTGCAAAGGCAGCATGAAAGTGCAGTCTCTCTTTTTACCTTCCAGCACACAATTTCTTACCAGAGGAAGATAACAGGGTTCGTCACATTGCTGGCACTGATACATAGCAGCTCACAGTTTGGCAAAACTGGCTAAACAAGGCAAAATTTGTGGAGAAAAAGGCATCAAATGCAAAACTCTCCCCATGTAAAAAGCTGATTGACTGATTGCTTTATTGCTTTACTGAAAACAAGAATTGTAATTGATAGATCACCAACACAACAATTTTTTAATGTCAGAATACCTGATAGGTTTGTGAATCTTCCTTCAAACAAGTAGAGCAAAATAAACTAAACTGTGAACCAAGGATGGATAGCATTTGTTTTTTAACTACACAGAAAATTATTATCGTGTATATTTTTTATGAGCGCAGAGAACATACAATGTACATGCATATGCCTCCAAAAACAGCATTTTCTTAAAATAAATCTGTCGGATATTCTTTGTTGATAAATTCTTTGTTAATGAAATTTTTTTTTACTTATTCAAATAATAACCCAGGAAACAGCTGTATTAATTCAATACAAAAGTTTTGTTTTTTTTCATATATCCAAAATATTTTCTTCTATTTGGATATTTACTGTAAATCACCTACAATTTTGACCATGCATAATGCTCACCTTTTTTAAAGTTGTGGAAGTATTATAGCATGTAAACAAACAAATTTAAGTTTATTGTAAAATCCAGATTCTCCTTTAACTGTAAAACTGTTGTTTGACTCCCAGACATTATGTCAAAGTCCCTAAAATAGCTTCCAAAGTATTAACTTCATGGTCAAAATTTTAGATGATTTAGGGTATGACTCTTTGATGTGTATTATCTTGTGTAAACTAGGTCATTTCCACATTACAACACTTGTAGATAATAAATATTAATTATCTTATAAGAATAGAATGGTGATATATCATGTAACATTTTACACTTTAGTAACTAATTAAGTTATGTAATTTTCAACATCATTACAGTTTTTCATCAAGATAACTGTTTCAGTTATTCAATTTTGGAATTAAATCAAACTGTTAACAAGTTACGAGCTAAACATTTAAAAAATCTTACAAAATCCACAAATCCAACAAGAACTCCTCTTTTAAGAAACCAAAGTTTAAAAACTGTTGCTAGGATACCTTTAGTATCCTTGGCGACACTAATGGGTATTATGGGATTTGTATGCTTCTCTTCTCCATTATTATCCTGTGCACATGGAAGATAGTTTACAAAAACATGTAATTGCCCGGCCTAAATTTAGACATTGTTGGTCTATTTCTGTCACTTAAGCAGTGATCATAGATTGCCACTCAGTACACAAAGTATATATAGTAACAAGGGGCTGAAATAACAATAAAACAAGTGTTTTCTCTATCCCATGTTTTCAAACATAATCCCTTGGATTTCTTTTATAACATGGATCATCCATGAGTTAAGGAAAATTTAAACCCATGATCCATAAAAGTGCTATGAATATCACAGGGCGTACAGTACTACTGAGTAGTATTAAGACTGTGGGTGGATGGGTGGGTGGGTGGGTGGGTTATTAACATAAGGATAATGATGAAAACAGTGTGGCACGGTTTCTCACAGCCTACCCCACTCTATCATCCAAGTCCAAAAGTTCCTCAGTTCATGCACCCTCCCCTAATAAAGATTATAAGCAGAAGCCTTTCTAAAATTTGCACAATTGTCTAGAACAATTCTTTGAAAAAACATTTCTACAAAGATATTATCAGCTTTGGAATAAAGATTCAGATATTTTTTCCTTTTTTTAAAGGTCTTGGCCAAACAACAACTGTTAAAGAGCTTAGGAATATCCTCTTATGGAAGTTCCTAGAAACTACATCCAAGAAAAACAACCAGGTTTTTTTTATATTTGCTGCATAGGCTCACATTTAAGAAAAACTTTAAACATCGTTCAAACTTTCGAGGAGATTGATTCATATGGGTTTTTACACCATACTTATTATTTAAGGTTATTTTGCTCATATGAAGGCACGCCAATCTGATAAGTGGAAGAAACCACAATACATTCACATGACAATAAACAGGACATAGCAACAAATGGGCTTACTGGTGCCCTTAGATCAGAGAGCACCAGGAGAGAGCAGGCTCCTGCTCAACTACAGGCGACATTCAGGAAGAAAAGTAGAAAATGGTTCTGGTGAAAGTGGTTTAGCTTCTAAGAAGGTGTTTGTTGCAAAATTTTAGACTGAACTGGAATATAAATACCAGAGAGGAACAGAGCACTGGATCTGTTTGAGGTTTTATGTCGTACTTAATGTTATTTCACTCATATGCTGGCGTGCTCGCCCAATGAAAGAAGGAACTACCCTAAGCGGCGCTGGCAACACAGAAGACGCTACAGTATATTTAAAGGGGGAAAAGGGGGACACCACAGTAAATCAGTTCCTTACACCACTTATAACTAAATACTTTGATTTAAAGAAATTTTAAATGTAAATTATTTATGTATCTGAATTTTGTTCATACTTGTTTTGTTATTGCATTGTTATAAAATATAATGTTATTGTTATTGAGGACTACAGGGAAGACCAATTAATTTGACTGTATATTTCTCATTAAATAAAGTTTATTATTA
>JAVFBZ010021653.1:0-11498 GCA_032466195.1 Katharina tunicata
CAGAATCGTGACGTTAACCTGAGATTCTCCGTGAACAATTAAACAGATAACGCCCCTTTGTCCACAAATTACCTCCTACTGGACGTGTTTGAAACCAAAAACACAAGCCTGATTGATATGGCCGCAATGATGTGTTATCTCCACAAATAACCCTACTCTAATATACAATTAATTATCATGACTGAATTGGTCCACGTGCACCGTTCGGGTAAATTGAATTCCTGAACCATCTGCTTATCCTGATTCCAGTGCCAATCTGCGTAAACGTAGAGTGTAATCGGTTTAGTGTGCACTACTAAACCGTGATTTAACCTTGTGTGTACGAACGTGGATCCATACTTTTGTTATGCAACGTTAAATTCCACAAACACAAAGGAGAAGACGACAAATGGCACCAAACAGTTTTGACAGCAAATAACAAGTAAACATTTCTTTCGTGCTGAATTCCGAAAAAACAGTTGACTTTTATCTCTATCATTATTTGTCGCTATTTTATGGTTTCCAACCAAAAATCACGATCATTAAACAATTAGTAAATCCTTGGAATTTGATCAACAATTTTTACAAAACACTAATTACGGACGCGTTAATTAGCAACGCCATTTAATCAATGACCGGGATGTGTTGACCAAAGCACCAAAATTACCAAGGTGTGCCAGCGTTCACATTCTCGGCTGCCATTTAACTGTTTTCATTTTACCTCCTGGTCAAACGTGCGTTTCCCACTACCAGAAATCTTTTGATAATTTTGTATTTGAACGCCGAAGCAGCCAGACGCAAATAAACATACAAAGCCGTTATTCTTGAGCATGATTAATTGAAACAGAAATTTAGGAACACACAAGAAACTCAAGACAGTCTTACTCTGGGCAAATGTAAGAAAATAAAAGGTGATGTTTTCATAATTCTATGATGCCAGACCCTTTCCGATTCTCTCCAGGCAAGAGAGCATCTGTATTGTGTCGAAATTTGAACTGTTCTATAAATGCCTATTAACGTCAAGTCCAAACTTCCATCAACGAACAATTTTTTTTTTTGTGGCCTTACCGAAACGACTCTTACTTTAGATTTGATGGTACGTACGATACAAACCGTTCCAACTTGAATCCAATCATGAACGCCATCAACTGTACAAACCATGTAGGTTGAATGAACGTTGTCCCTATGAACTGTATCTAGAAAGCTGCATACACTGTTTTATACAATTGCTTAGCTCAACTATGCCTGTTTATCTGTAGGTATGTCAGTATGTTCTATATAGTTTTGTCTGCAAAATTACTTCAAAAAATGTGGAATAAAGCTGGATGTTTACTTATTTGCCGGTAGTTCTGGTTTGGCGACAACAACATGGCTTACAGTTTAGTCTGCCATGGTTCGATATTTTTCATTTTTAATACTAGACTTTGATTTTCTTTATACGAGTAAATGTAAATAAATTCAATGACGGAACTAAATGAGAGTGGATATTGAGGGAGATACATCTAGATAAAGAAAAAGAATATTTAATATTATGAAAGCCACAATCTTCCACAAATACCTGTGTTGAGAAGTTCATTCTTGAATTGGCGATGACAATGAACCGGTACCCTTTATTATGAGAATGATCTAGGGGATAACAAACACGTTAACAAAGCTGACAGAACTGTATACATTTACATAACAAAAATAATTGTATCGTCTTATCCCCAAAACTACAGCATTATACCTTGAAGTACGTTAACAAATCTTAACCCCACTCCCTAGGATCTAAATGTTCTTTTGTTATTATTCAATGCTAAGGTCTTGGTGGATTTGTTGTTTGGAAAACAATTTGAAAAAGTTTGAAGACTCAGACTGTAGTATCTAAAGATCATTGCCACACCTAATATCAATATATGAGCTCTAAAGCAGCACAGGATACAATGTGGATTAAGAAGAAAATTTTAACTTTGGGAACTGAATACAAATTAGCAGTTTGGGAAATCCAATGGGCTATCCAGAACAGACCAAACATCCCACGCGTAACCTTGATCAAGGAGCGTCCCTAACATACATTGGAGAATACTTCCAAATAAACTCATTATCTTACGATATTTGAAAAGTCTGGAGCCCAAACCTGTCGAAAGTTCAACGTAATAAAAACTATTCGTTGTTTATTTGTTTATTACGGAACTAATGTTTTAAAAACTAAACTCTTAATATAGCTGATCATGTTTCTGTGCCAATACTGGTACGATGCACACAAAAAAGCAATAGAAAATGTGGTGCATTTATTAGAAAAGCTGATATGTTGTTGAAGGTCATTTTCTTGCTTATTTTTCTATTCTACTATTCTATCTCTTTCCAAACACTGCTGTACATGCTACGTCTGTTCTACTAACTTAATCTTCGGAAGACCATACACGAAAAACTACGAGAAAATGGAAAGTTCAGTACATGTAACCAATATTTTGTCCCCATTTCATAATACGCGTAGAAATTTTAAAGCTACACACATTGAGCAACCAAACTTAGACTAACCTCTACATAACACTGTATTTGTCTGCGAGGTGCGAATAGAACTCGAGTCTGCATGCGCCATTAAAACAAGCAAAACTAAATTTGTCTGCGATCTGAGAGATTAATGTGGAAACCAATAACTATCTTGAAGTCGTCACAAGTTTAGAAAGAAACACCAGCTGCCCTGCTTTTTTCCAACTACCTTTTTGAGGTAAAATGTTAATGAATGTGACTTGGTTTAATAACATTATTGGACGTCTTAACTCTTGAACAATTAATTCTTTAAAAGTTTCTGATATAAGTCATTCCAGTAAATGTATTTATGTGTCTGTGTTGTCTGTCTATGTCTGTGATTGATAAGATTACTTGAATACTTGCAACGCATTGACCGTATAATGTGGTATTCGTAAACATTACAACATTGTTTTCCTAGTACAACATTATCCTTTAAATTGTAATCCAGATACCTATACCATAATCGATGTATCATAATCTTCAGATACATTTTGATAGTCTACGCATTTCAATTAAGAGCTTTTTTGCGATATCTTGGTAGATCTTACCTTGACTGTAGTATGATTTACTGTTAAGAAGGAAATTGATGTGTAGCCTAATTAAAAAATATATGTCATTATATTGTTCGAGTGACTGGGGACGTCGTCATGACGGAATCGTTTGATGGGTTATTGGTTCACGGAAACAAGTATATTGAAACACAGAAACAAGTATATTGTGTGTTGTAGAACTGTTTGGTTTTATAACAGGAATCGTTACCAAGGTCCATGTCAGACGATAGCGGAAACGTCTTGAAAAGATGCATCGTCAAGTAACCTTAACTTTGTTATGTTCTGTGTGACTTATTTTAATGCAATTGTGAGTAATAAAAAGTGCTAATTTGAAATTAAACGGTCATCATAATAGCATGTAATCACATACATTAATTAAGTGAAATTTTATTCCATTACACCAACCATATTCAGGTGTAAACTGACAAAGTCATCCAAATCTTTAGTAGATCAGTAGAGTAATTATTTCATGCATCCTAGTTTGCCTATCCGGCAAGTGAAAAGATTGTACTTTGGACCATTAGTTAACTGTTCGTGACACGAGCTGGGAAACATAAAATGAAGAGGAGCATGCAATTTCACGGAAATAAAAGAAAGTCCACAGAGCGGGATTCGGTAGCAGATGTATTCATGCGAAGATCTGTGTTTGTGAAGAGAACAGGACATGAAAGCAACTCAGACCGCAACTGTGTTATGAAGATCTAGTCTACGAGAGACGTGCAAGCTGTCCAATAAAATGTGCCATATTTACCGCCTAAATAAGCTGATTTTGATTTTGTAGTGACCCTCTTTAGACATTCAATTGATTGATATCAACAAAGGACTACAATAGCAATGCAAGTCATAGTGTGTTGTGTGGAACAAATTCCAGCTGCGAGTGAATGGAGAAAGCCGGTCAGATCATTTGGTATTCCTGTCGAGATCATCGCTTGAAAGGAAGATCAGACATCTCCTCTTCTATTTCTCTTACACAGACAGCTTCTAGGCGACAGCGATTGGGTCTTATCGTTGCCGGTGTAATTCAAGAACCAGTAAAAATTATTTAGGATAAGTAAATGGAGTGGAGTTTATAGGTTGACTTGTCATTCATTGACAGACCTGTAAATGAACACAGTCAGCTAATCAAATAACTATTCGCACCGTGTAAATTATAGCTGAAATCAGTGTAATATATTCCCGGTGGCTGGCTGGATAATGATTTCTTGGTCCTGAACATCAAAGCTAATCTACAGTTAAGATACTTTGACTTTAGTTGTTTGTTCTAATTTAAGAACAATTATACTGCCTTAAGAGGGATAATTCTCTAATATTACAGATACTTTGTGTTGAATGCTTTCATGTGAGCTGTCTGTAAAATGGGGTTTTGTTGATAGATACCAGTTACGTACTTTGGTACTTCTCTAACATATTTAGTCTCTCGTTCAATCCCCTCTGTAGACAACGTATAGGGCAAAACTGTTTGATGTATAATGTATCACTACCAGTGCGTATACCTATTAGAATACCATTCATTATCCTAATTTAACTTATTTGTTAATCTTTAAATTTAGACAGTTTGAAGACAAATTAACCAAATTCAATCTTGGTAATGTAATAACATAAATAAATCTTCCAAATTATGTCAGATATTGATAGTTTGGCACTTTCACTTTAATGCTTTATTTACTGAGTAATATAAATTGAGATTGTCTTAGTTTTACTAAGTTTTACTGAGTTGTGTCTGAGTGTGAAATTTATTGACTGGTTCGGTTTTCCTGTATCTGTGTTTTAAGTATCCTTGTAATTTGACACAGCTTCAACTAGCCGCATTCCTTTTTGGCTGTTATTGTGTTTGTTTGTTTGATTGGTGTTTAATGTCGTACTCAAAGCTATTTCATTTATATGACGACGGATTGTCCACTTCTTAATCTGCTCTACTCAATACGGCGGAAAACCGGAAGGAAACCTTGTAAAAACCGCCCCCGCGATTGCCGAAGTCACCTCGTGTGACTCCCTCATATACCTCAGGTCCACTGGGAGACTTGAAACCCTTGAGGTACACCGAAGGAGGATCTGCAGTCAGACGCGCTAACCACTGAGCCACGGCGCGGGCCCCGGTTATTGTGTAAAATCATGACAAAACCATGACAATTAAGATGGACTTTCAACTTCTGGGTATATTGATAAGCGACTTGATAAGTTTCTGCATATATGCTAAGGCCGTTTTCAGAATTGCTTAAAAACGGTCTTAGCATCTAGACCGAAACGTCGCTTATCAAGCTTCTAGATGCCGCTTAAACAAGAAATTCACGTGAGTTGTGTATACTGCGGTAAAACAGTGCGATATGACAAGAATATAGACGACAAAGAACAGGACAACAAATCGGCTTCTGGATGCCTCTTAGTCCTACATTTGTTTGCTCGATTTAAAGTCTAGTCTAGCGTCACAACTGGAGCAAATATGCTGAAAAATGGAATGCAAAGGAATAAAGGCATAGGATACACCCCGAATCAATTGCCGTTTAGTTAGCCACGAGAGTCAAAGCGTTTATAAAACTTTTTGGGTCAGTCTTAAACCTAAGTGTATCTGCCCATCCAAATTCCGTGTGCAGTCTTGTCACAGGTCACAAAACAGGACGCCGCTGGAGCACGGGTGGGGCACCGAGGCTCTCACAGCCACAGACAGGATTATAGTTTCTCACTTTATTGGAAACGGAATCGACAGTTAGTTAGTATTGGATATTAGTAATTTATACAGAATGAACGTTACACAACACTTATAATGTGCATTTGACCAACGTTACATCATTCAATATCTTGATCAAAACACACATTCCAACACAGTGTGACTTCACGCCTTTTGGAATAGAGTGTTTCTATAGTACTGTTTCTGTTACCTAATTTGCTTATTCTTCACTGCTTCTTAAATTCTAAATTACTTGCTCTAACAAGGCTTCCCATACAATCCGATCTTAGTGTTAACGCCGACACATTGATGTCCTAAGGAGACATAATTATGCAGTTCCTTGGCTTCTATATGACCTAGTTCTGTTCTAATATAAATTGTTGTGGCAATAAATTTCCAACCATGTCTGCAAAGCAATGTCTGCTGAACGACAAGCGTTTTCGGATTACCCGTTCAGTGAATTCGTACGATCGCAGCCACGAACAAGAAAAAGTTCAATAGTAACGAAGAATAACACGACAAATATACCATAAATCAGAAAGAATATTTGATCACCAAATGAAGGTATGCGTAAATGTTAATGAAGAAAGACTGCTTTGTAACTGTCTGAAGAGCCGTGTTTGAAGAGAGAATCGAACACCAGTCAGAATCAGGTTACACACCGTAATAGTTCCGGGTGAAGGATTTCTTTCATATAAACCTGCAGCCAGTCTGAAAACATGTGTTTAACAAAGTCGTATAACACTCGGAACTGACTCACATTTTGTCATTTTTGTTTATGGTGTAGTCGTGGAGACATGTGGTGATTTTATTACCATATATCAGTTACAGCAGTACATGTATGTAAAATGACAACCATTTTTGTCCATTGTCACTTTTCCAATTACCCTGCCTCAGAGATGATGCTTTACACAAACACCTCTGTAAAATATGTTTTGAAAATAACCGGAATTACTTAGATAAAGATGGAGTTTACTCTCGCTAAATTACTGGCTGTTAACTTGATAACACCCTCAAAATAATTAACTCTCTACTCATTGCATATGTTCCTAATACCAGGAAAAAACCTCAATTCGTCAGATCTTGTCTTCAACTAAATTAACAGATTGGCCGTTATTTAGAAAAAAGGACCATGGAATACATCCCTTTGTAGTATAGTTCGAGGCGTTTGAAGATTGTAAATTAGTTGATTATTTCTGACGGCCGTTCATGTGTAAGCATTGTGGGGATATGTAAAGCGAAGCTGTAAAACCCTTGTTTCAATACCGACGATTAGGTTGTTCCATTGTCAGTTGATTGAAGGTTTTTGAAGCGAAAACATTTTGTTACCTTGTAAAAACGTCAGAAGAATAGTAACACATATGTCATACGCATGAGATAAGAAATAGATAAAACCTATATTTAAAGTCGATTTAAGAAACAATAAGACATTAGGTCACTAGGAGATATTATCACCGACATATGGTAAGAAACAAAATGTGTATCAAAGTTATTAATAAAAAAGATATGTTGTTAATGTGAACATGAGTACACATTATTGTTCTTTTCACAACTATTTAATATATTTACTTTCATGTATAATTTAATAAATGTTTGCTTACAAATTGACTTCAAATATATGTACATGCACACCAACACACCAACACACAAACGTAAACCTGCAGACATCAAAATGATCCATAGATCATTTAAGTAATTATTTCGTGCACACATTTCCATGTGAACAGTTTATCCATTCGGTCAACTATTTATGTTCGCGACATGATGTGGGAAAATTCAAATAGGACGAATTCTACTTGAAATAAATAAAGGTAGAGGCATTCGGCACTACAAGTATTGATGCGTAAATGACAATGAAGAAAAAGTTTTATGAACGCCTGAATATCGGCGATTGAAAGAATTGATCAACTGTTATCTGGTCTACATTCACAGTTTTCTTTAGAACACAAAAGCCAGTCAGATAATCACAGTTTTGTCGTCAATCTTGTCCATGAGTATCTTTAAAGCTGTCTTATAATAAAAGTAACATTCGTACCGGCTTAATATGTTGATGTTGAACGAATTTGACTGGCTTCAGACAATCACTAAATATAACAGCGAAATGGCAGGATATTGTTCAGGATCGGCAATAGTCCTTTCCACGCGTGACATTTGAAAGTCATCTATTTGGATTAATGCGTCAATGGGAAAGAGCGAACATTCATAGTGTCGCAGCCCTGAATAACATTATTTTCAACAGATCAAACGCTTCACATCTATTTCCTCTTCAATGTCAGTGTGTTATAGATGGTAAGATGGTAGAGGTAAGTTTCTAAGCTTTCAGTTTGCAGATAGCTTTGAGAAAGAGAACTTTGTCTTGAATACTTTGATGATAATAGTCTAAAAAAGAAAAGATTTACGGCATGTGAAAAATGTTACTAAACGGCCATGTGAAATAAAGCTGATTACGGTTTAATAAATAAACTGTGTGTTGTGCGAAAAAAACAGCTGCAACTGAATGGCGAAAACCGGTCTGATTCTGGAATAATCAGTGGTTGTTTTCTTGTAACTAAGATTATCACTGGAACTGAGGATCATACATCCCATTTTCTGTTTCTCTCGCCCAGACAATCTATAGGCGACAGCAAATTGGTCTTACCACATTACCATTCAAGTACCAGTGTTATTTCTTTAGGAGATGAATGTAAAACACTGAGTGGATTTTATATGCTGGCTCTGTCGATATTGACCAACTTGTAAATGATCAGGAGATGTGTAAACAGTCAGCTAATCAAATAATGATGCACACCGTGTAAATTACAAGTGAATTCATTACAGCATACAACTTGTTGGATAATTGATTATTTATTCTGGACATCAAACAGAATGTTTTGTTTAGATTCTTTGAACCTAGAAATTGGCTCTGACAAAAAGAAAAATGTATTGCCCTGCTTCGGTTTATATTCCAATTATACAGATACGTGATTCTACATGTATCTATAAGTTATCAATATCATGTGACCTATCTATAAAATGGGAGCAAGGCGAAATCAGTTTTTCTCAATCTCGTCCTTTTCGCATCACGACCTTGACTGGGGCGAGCAAGACGAGAAGATCGACATTTTCCTAGTTTGGCGACTACCTCGCCATCGACAAAGGCGAGACTATGTATGGCCGCAATCAGCCACCATAGAGATTCCGTAACATCAAGTTATTCTCGTTAAACCCTCTCTACAAACAACGTTTACAATGAATCGCTTAACACATGACTAGCATGAACACTATAGAAAGGGCAAAGAGGTGTCGAATAACGCGGGAAGTACTAATAACATAACAGTTAGAACACCATTCGTTAACTAAGTCTTATTTACATGCAGAAATTAATCACTCAATTTAGAAAAATTTAGGCCAAATTCATCCAGGTCAAGTTTTGTATTTTAAAAACTAATTTAAATCTTTAAAAAATAATACTTTGCTGCCCTACATCTCAAATTATGTCAGATGTAGATAGTTTTTACAGTTTCAACTTTATGTTAAATTTACTACGTAATGGCATTTAGAATTGTAAAACTTTATTTGTGATTATAAATTTAATTAACTTATTGTTTTAGTTTTATGATATGCATTTATGAATATGGAAAAATATAATTCTGCATGCATCCGCTGTGGGTCAAACCCGGGGCTGGCAGGTAGAGCGATATCTATTTTACTTAACACCTGATAGGATAATCTTATAGGTTAAATTTATCTGTGCAACTTTCTGCGTACTGTGCCTTTAGTATTCTGACAATTTGGTACAGCTTCAAGTAGTTGAATGCTTTAAGTTTAAGTTGTTGTTGTAAACAATTTGATCGGCTATTTCTGGTACCGGTAGTTGAAAGCTTTGTGTTATTTCTGCAACATGTATGCAGGACTATATATATGGACTACATGCATATGGTTTTTCGCGTCAACATGCATTTGTTGTAAGCCTGCTAGTTGTCGTAACAGCTACCATTATCTCATTGTTTGTCAAACAATGCCAGAGACTGCTCACATAATACTTCAGTATGAAACGGACAGTTAAACCTTCTTATCGTGTTGAGTTTTACATTGTTGTCTACATGAACATATGATATAAAACCAATCCTTCTCCACGACTTCCAGCCCTCGGGAAGGTTATCCGAGATTATATTCCTTTCTGATCACCGTGAACATTCTGCAATGATCTGATGGATCTGGTATGACTACAATAAATAACGGATATTGATTGATAAATGATATTGATATCCTCAATTGTTCAGTATTGTCTGTCCGTTACCAGTGACGTCGTGGTTGGTTCCATTCACCCATTGGCCTTGCACACCGTCACGTGAGTGAAATAACCTCAAGTGAGTAGTAGCATTGAGTACGGCGTTGGATACCCATATCTCAGAACAAACAAGCCAACCAAATGCTTGTTGAGTCTGTCCTTGATCATCAGCTACACATTCTAGAACTGCTTCCCCTGCGGTCTTAGTCTCCGTGACACGATGGTGAACTAAATCATACCACTGTGGTCCGTAAATTGAAACGACATTATATGTCTGTCAAAACAAATTAAATAGACCGTAGTCAAGTTTCCAAGCAGTTATATTAATTTGTAAAGGTGAATAAATGCGTACATATGACATCTTTAGTAGCTATAGTGTTTATTAGCACTACCAATTGACGTCAGTTCATAGAAGCCTTTACAGAATGGTATAACACGGATCATTCAGTATATTTGTTTAGGTTCAGTTTTCACCATTCCATCATATGTGACTAGGTGATGCGGTCGTTGATCAAACCAGTCATCTGTTTCCACACACACACCACGAGAGTGTCAACAACCTTCTGTGCCATTTAGGTATACATTTATTTTAGTTAGTGTGGGTGAGGTTTTTATTGATCCTTAATTGTTCGTCGGTATTTTACGTGGTAAACTTGGTAAAAGACGTATGAATAGTTAAAGCGTGATTTCGCCATACCAACTGAAATGCAGGCAATCGAATTGTTTTTAACAAACGCCGTTGGCTTGAAAATGTATTCTTGATCATGCCTGCTGAATTATTATGCTGAACTACGAATTCAATTTACTGCGAGAACTTTAAAAAACTCAGTCTACAGTAGAGATGATCAAAAAGCTTGCATCCTTAAACGGAGATATTCCGTTTCGCCTGTTATCCTACTGCGTAAAGTGACATCATTTGACTTATATTGAAAATTAGGTGAAATTAAATTTTCTGTGATTCTTACGTAATCATCGTTCGCCAATCAAAAACTCCAAGTGTAATATTAATGTAGTAACAATGTGTAAAAGTAGCCGTTGACACCACAAGCATAGGCCCTATCTGGAAAATGATTGGTTTGGTTAATACTCATGGCACAGGCGAATATTTTCTATGTAAACAAAGTGCTGCTAGACGTCGAGTGGTAATATGTGAGCCAGACCTTGTTTATCGCAGACGTGTTTGTTTGGTTTGTTGTTTTTTTTTGTTTCTGATGACAGCGTTGGAAGAATTAGAAAGCTAACATCATACGACTTCAGTCTTGAGTCAAAAACATTATTTGACTCTCGTAAAGTTTTGAAAAAAATTATGTTAGCTTCAAAATAAATTAAACAAAAAACAATCTGTATTGTGTCTCGTGACTTCCATGTGTTCAACCAGACGTCCGTAGATAGAAGTCTATTAATCTGAACATGGAAATCTACACTCAGTTTTTTTTTCTTTGAATAAACTTTATTTACCATAGATAGATAACATCTTAGATTTACATACATCATAATATACCAATATTACTTTTACACA
>JAVFBZ010021675.1:5484-26766 GCA_032466195.1 Katharina tunicata
CATAAAGTTTTGTCTTATTGTTTATCAGTACATCAACTTCTAAATGCCCATAAAGCAAATAAAAGTCGTCTGCCATTGACATAAGCAGTATGTGCTTTTCATCTTTATTTTAACTCGAACTACATGTGTATTTATGGCGACAGAAATGTACTTGTTAAATCTTAACGTCACGTATCCTGCTGTCCCATTGGCGCACAACGAAAACAAACAAGTTATTAATAAATTTGTAAATATAAAATATTATGGGATAAAAAAGGGTTACAGCATTTTTGATTTGCACCTCTCCACAGGTTCAGTGGAATAGAAAGTACAGCACTAGCTTGGCAAATGTGATATAGGCTCTGTAAGTCTCGTTCGCTTCCGGGTACATTCTTGAAACTCTGGTGGTACGTTTTGTTATCCTTCGCGAATAGGTGAATTCCCCGCGTTACACGTTACCGCTTTGTCCTTGTTGTTTCTTGGACAAAAGACTCACACGCATTCTGCCAAACTTTCCTGGTGTGAACGAGACACATTTGTGGAAATAATTCTTAGTCAAGACTATATTGCACTGACTTTATAGGTCATTTTTTGTACCCCCTTATCACGCGGGAAAAAAATCCGCACGGGGCTTCGGGGATCTGCCGTGTTATCGTCGCACAAAATATGTTTTCACGTTATAAGGTTGGGACCACTTATAAAATATCATCTATAAAGCAATTGCAGTGTACAAATGCGGTTAAATTCAACTTGCTATAAAACTTTTGGAAGTGACTTATCAGAAGATTTAGAATCGATATTCGTCTCTGTTTGAATAATCTTCTATCTTTTGTTGGTTTGTATATGTTGTTTTCTTCTGTTTATTTTTTTTTCTTTTTTGGATAGAGGCTGCGATTATTATTTTCCCAATTATCTTTTATATTTGAACGACTTAATATCTCATTTGAACGACTTAATATCTCGTTTGAACGACTCAACATCTCGTTTGAACGACTCAATATCGCGTTTGAACGACTATACTATTTGATATGGATAAGCAGCATGATAAGCAACAAACACTGCTCTTTTGTAGCAATTTATTTAGAGATGTGTGCTGGAGAGTTAACAACCAATGATTTGACACAAAAACAATCAAGTTAAAGTCACACACATATTCAAAATGAGCCTTTTCAACAGATTTCAATAGCTACGATTTTAACAAGTTTTGAAGTTGTTCATAAATTAAAACAATTACGTTGACAAGAATATCCAGTCGGTACCAGTGGTAAGAAATTCATACATAAATCAAATTCAACTTAAAGAGCATCTTTGCTAATCAAAGGTTTTATTCCGAGCTTTACATTCAAACCCTTGGCAGAGCCAAGAATGTAAAATAGCGCCCTCTGTTAAATGAAATGATCAGAGTTTGGGTAAACTCCACGTGCTGAAATAACATTCAACCAACCAGATTGCGCTCACAACTTTCAAAAAGTAAATATATAGAATCACCTAAACTACTCGATTCGATAAACTCACGTCAAATTTGCGAGATATTCAGTATTCGTAAGTTGACAAAAAAACGAACACAGATCCGTAACTGTACGAAAACATATATCGTATCGCCTTAGAGTGACGTTCATTTTTCCCCATTTGTTTCAACAAAGCCTGTGATTCCATCACAGTATCCACCTGTATACAACGAGTCAACAGTTTGAATCTTGTATGAGGCACAGCAAATAACCGTTGACTTCGAGTAACACCAGCACATCAAAGCGTGACCCATGTAGGTGTGGCAGCAAACTGATACATTCACATTTAAATTTGCTGGTATAATATTCATATAATATTTATTTTTCAGGGTTGTTTATTTCATTGTAAAACTTCTACGATAACTACAAATCTGGAAGTGGAATTAACGGAAAGCTTCTAACTTTCTTGCGAAAACTACTTTAATTCATGTGATTCGGTGGAAGCATAAATATCTATTTTTGGGGTGCTTGGCTATAATTGGTGTTCTGTATCAATTGACCTTTTGCATATGTTGTTAATCACGATAGGTACATACCTCTATGATATATATTTCATACCATAAAGGTCATAACATTTACAATTGTAAAGCACAGGTGTATTAAAATCTGCACGTTAAATATTATGTCACATATTTCTGGAAGAAATTAATGCCAAGGATTTTGTCAGATATTTTAAACAAGGTTTTATGTTAAGAAACATATTCAATGTGGCACGGGGAGATCACCATTGCTTTATGTGTCTCAAACAAAGACATACAGTTTTCTGAACAGTCGAGATAGCAAAGATTCGATTATAGGGACGGTCATTGTTTTTACGAAACTGCTCCGTAAGTTGTAGATAAAAGATATATATTAAGACTGGCTTTATTGTTTTAGTGTTTGTATCTTGTAACGAGAAGAATGATTCGCAACAATAATAAATATCAATTATGAATTGCTGGTATCCATATGACAAACATGGATAAGCTTGAGCTGAAAGCCCTCTGTTCCATACCTCCTTCTTTAACTGAAAACGGCTCATTAATAATATATATCTTCTTGAAATAGGAACATATCTTTCTAGACGCCTATACGATTTAAATAATAACTGGAGATTTGGGCAGATGTGAGTATTATCACGAAATTCAGATTATTGATGTTGAGTCTATTTTTATTGTCTTCTTGCAAACAGGTCTCGTCAATATTGGATGGTTTAACAGGGATCGTTGGCATCCAAAGTCAAGTCCTCTAAGGTACTGGTCTTCAGCTCTGGGAAATGATGAAAACCGACGACCATTATGTATGAATGGCCTTTGCAAAACACAAGCAATATTTCCAACTCGGGTTTGAAAACGCACAGCGTGGACCGTAAAACGTTATTTATGTTCACACGTTCATGGGATATGCTAACAGTCGTGACCTTAACAATTAAAGTAAGGATACTTTAATTTTAAGGCAAAAATAATCACATTGAACGGAAATTTAAAGAATGAGATTTTCTCACATGACAGCGATTCCTCGGTAAGTTCACGAGACCCTGCATACCCCAAGTGGGCCTTCACGTAGTTTCAAGTTAAGTCTTATTAACACAGGTTAAGTCTTATTAACACAGGTTAAATCGAATTAACGCAGGTTAAGTCTTATTAATACAGGTTAAGTCTTATTAACACAGGTTAAGTATTATTATTAACACAGGTTAAATCGTATTAACACAGGTTAAGTCTTATTAACACAGGTTAAGTATTATTATTAACACAGGTTAAATCGTATTAACAAAGGTTAAGTCTTATTATTAACACAGGTTAAATCTTATTAACAAAGGTTAAGTCTTATTATTAAGACAGGTTAAGTCTTATTATTAACACAGGTTACGTCTTATTACCACAGGTTAAGTCTTATTAACACAGGTTAAGTCTTATTATTACCACAGGTTAAGTCTTCTTATTAACACAGGTTAAGTCTTATTAACACGAGTTAAGTCTTATTATTAACACAGGTTACGTCTTATTACCACAGGTTAAGTCTTATTAACACAGGTTAAGTCTTATTATTACCACAGGTTAAGTCTTCTTATTAACACAGGTTAAGTCTTATTAACACGAGTTAAGTCTTATTATTAACACAGGTTAAGTCTTATTATTAACACAGGTTAAGTCTTATTAACACAGGTTAAGTCTTATTATTAACACAGGTTACGTCTTATTACCAGAGGTTAAGTCTTCTTATGAATACCTCCTCTGACTAAATTTCTGAGATCCTTTTCGTTTGTGCAATTTGCTGCTCATTTGCATAACAACTAATACGTCAACTTATTAGTACATTTTTTGCTTTCCTGTCCACTATATGCTGACTTAAAGGACAAGACCCGCGGTTTTATAGTGGGTTTTGGTCGGTTTTTAATACCATTTTAGAAATATTACAGCACTCAGATTAAGAAGCTAATTAAAATTAAACAAGTAATTAAAATGTTACAAAACCGGAAGTGACGTACGCGGTGCAAGTGACCCACAACAACAACAACATCCCATATGCTATAGTAACAATAAACCCATTATGTCCGAGTCAAGTTCTTCCGATGAAGACAGTGATTTTTTCTATCAGGCAGAATTATTACCGTATAGGTTTGAACCAAATTATTCTAAGGAAGAACTAGAAGCCAGAAAGACAGACATACGTAAAAGAACGGAGACGGCGGAAGCTACAGCAGCATGCCTAGTCGAAAAAGAATGCCTCTTCCAGCCTGTATTGTAAACAGGATTCGGACAAAATACCCATCAGATGACAATGAATATGTACGATTTCAGTTTGCTGATTTACCAACAGTGTTAACTACTGCTAAAATACTGACAAACTTTAACACGATTATTTACACGTGTTATGAACTTTTGACATTAATAAGTGTGGAACACAAGAAGATAATAAAGAAAATAAGTTGTTATTTGTATATGTATATCGGACTTATTCTTATAACAAAAACAATTTCTGAGTACTTTATAGTTTAAAATATGCAAATTTAACATCCCCGTGCCAGTGCTTCATATAAAGATAATACAGCTAGTCTTCAGGACAATTCGGGCCCGGCTCTTACCCGAGCCTTAGTAGCTTATTGGTTAGAGCAACTGGCGCGTTGAGCTGGGGACCCGAGTTCGAATCCTGGCAGAGGCTTGTCTGTTTTTCTCTTTATATTTATAAAAAAATATATATGAGTAAGAGTTGAATCTAATGTAATAAAATAAAACAGCAATGTGAAGCGTAAACTACCTTTAAATACAATTACATGTACACCACAATCAAGAATATTTCACTCAAACATTTCAATCAAACTTTCCGTATCAGTACTCAGTTCAGGCTCTTTTCCTGGGCTACCTTTACTGGTACTGGGCTGGGGGATCAGCGTGAAGCTCAGCGTTTCTCCTCTTGTTGACGAGCTGAACCAGAGGCAAAACTTGCCTGCCTTCTTTCTGCTCCTCACATTTCACGAAAGCACTCCTGTCTGTCCGAGCCTTTTCTTCAGGGGCAAATGGAAATACACTCGGTACAGCATCCTTTTTTAACTTATTTTTGGGGCTTTGAACCGGTCAATTCGTGTTGAAGGTCCCTTTTATAATCAGATGGCATCAAATGTTTTCCGCACACTCTCAAGTTCTTTAACCTGTCAAATGATGCATTTACTGGCAAATCTTTGTTTCTGATTTTAACCAGCCACTGCCTACGAAAAACTGAATCTCTCGGGAAACGGTGAAACGGAATTCCTATTGCAATAGCCAATTCATTATTCTCACATCCAGGCTCTACGCAGGCAGGCATATTTCATGTCGGATATTCATACGTTTAACACTGCAATAGCATACGAGATGTTGTGGGTCACTCCACCACGTACGTCACTTCCGGTTTTGTAAAATTTTAATTACTGGTTTAATATCAATTAGTTTCTTAATCTGAGTGCTGTTATATTTCTAAAATGGTATTAAAAACCCACTGTAAAACCGTGGGTCTTGTCCTTTAAGGAAAAAATACTTTAAGATATATTTTTGGTCTTGGCGAACTATTAAAAAATTCTTAATGAATCCTGTGAGTAAAGTACAGCTGTTAAATATTGCACGTTGTATTGACGAAGCTCTGTATCTACGTAAGTCTACACTATTACCGTAGTTGTAATTTGTTACAATAGTTTGTACTGTATATACCCTATCGTACTTTATATTTTTGTTTTTAATGGGGATGAGCCGATTGGCATGTTCCTTCGATAAAGATATCAGAAATGTGTTTGCAACGTTTTGGATAGTATTTTTGCATGGTAACAAAACGATGCTTTGAAGGTTTTGTGTTGAAATCCTCAAACAAATTTGTCCAAGTTGCCTCTTCTAATTTTGTACTAAGACAATTTCGAGATTTGCTAGCTCATTTTATAATGCATTGCAGATTTATGATTTGCTAAGAGCATTACAGTTATTAAAAGTCAAATGTTTATGGTTCATTATTCAAAATTCGGACAATTAAATTCAAAATTCGAATTTATGCATTGTCTAATCTGGATATTTATAACGCTGAATGTGGCGTTAATCATCAGTCAATCAATCATCATGATATCTTATTTAGTGAACTGGGATATTGCACTCGTCTCTAAAGTCACAATGACACTTTTATTAAACATACATACACTTTAAAAAAACGTTCTATCATTACAATAGTTTGTAGTTATTTTTTTTTAATTAGCGTTAATTAATCATCAATTTTCAGTAAAAATTGTCAACAGGAAATACCTGAAACTATTAATTATGTTTCATTTTTTCTTTTAAACAATTTATTGAAATTATATCACTGATAAATTGATATCTGTGATATAAATTTATTTTCACTCGCTCGTTTGTTACAGTTTTGTATATATATCATTAGTTTTGTCTTCTATACATATTAAACACCTTTTAATTAAATTAAATTAAAAGTCAGTGCAATAGACAAATTTTAATTTTGTCTTTCGTTAATGTTTTCTGTACGCTTTGTAAACGAAAGGAATATTTTTCTTTGCGTTGGTAACAAAACCTACATGTATTCATTTCCAAAGCAGATCTTCGAACTTCTTTTTGAAATGCGCCGACATTGAAATTTGATGTTCACACGTAATTTGAGTATGTAAATAGTTGTTTCAAATACATTGTTGTTCATTTGGAATCACAAGCAATGCTGATTTGGGATTGGCATTTCGGTGATTGACTGCAAAAATCCTAACAGATTTTCTTTTGATATTTTATTTTTCGTTGTTTTTTTTACTTATGTTCTCAATGCATGTACCAGTATTTAAACGATTTCACCTTGTAACTAATTGAGTGTGAATTCAACGAATGTAAACAGCCACTTGGCAATGGCTAAACAGTTTGGCTCTGTTAAAGTCGTTTATTAGCTTATACACCTGTTTGTTATTTTCCGTATCGTATGCCTCTCCCCCGCACCGTCTGACTGACTGAGCGACACATTCCTATCTGTCCCTCTGAAACCAACTGGTTCTCCCTGGAGGTACCTTTTTATCGTTCCTAAGGTAATATGTACCGACTAATTTAGCTCAACTGTTTCTATTCTTAACCCGGGTATTTCAATTAAACGCTACTCCGTATTGGAACTAGGGAAATTAGCTTACTTGCCAGTCTATTTTAGCCCTCAGAGCCTCAAAATAAATAGGCGTAGATCAAGGCCAACTTGACTTTGAATGGGTTTACGGTATGTCAATTTAACGCCCGTCTGTCAGTCAGCACTTAAAGGCCAATTTTGAAGATGTATATATACCATCGAACATACCATGTGTTCAAAACAGCGTGTTAATTCTATATAATCTTTAACTTATTTTTTGTGCACTACCATTAGCTTGTGTTCAAAGAGGTTAAAAGTTTTGAAGCTGTATTTAACGAATGTAGTGTACTTTAAATTAAAAATACGAAAGCACTGTTGCTACCTTTTTTTAGCATACTTTCAATATTTTCTTAAGCTGTTGATGTTTGCGCGCACGAAGAAGTGTTAATATTAAATTAATACTAAAGGAAGGCCTTTAACTGGTCAATGAACTTTCATTATACTAATGGCAAGTAGACTTTATCAACGTTTGTACATTTACCTTTGTTATTTTAGCCACATTGATCTAAGCATTTTAACCAGACAGCAACTCATAATCCAAATTTTAAACACCTGGACAGGATTATCGGCTAGACTTTGGATTGTCGGAAATGTATCGGAGGTCAAACAGGTCAAACAAGTATACGAAATTTGAGGGGGTGCGGCAAGTCAAGCGCGTATTTCCTTTGGTTAGCCATGCACGTTGTTCTGACATCTGAACTTTCAGAAATAGACTAGAAACGAACATTTCTGCTATACATACAGGTCAGAACTGGTACATTTGCAACGAATCTTTTGTTAACTGTAATTTGGACTATTTCCACTTCCAATGGATCTATTTCCAATGCATCGGAGGCCAAACAGATCAAACAAGTATACGAAATTTGAGAGGGTGTGGCAAGTCAAGCGCGTATTTCCTTTGTTTAGCCACGTTGTTCTGACATCTGAACTTACAGAAATAGACTAGAAACGAACATTTCTTCTATACTTACAGGCCAGAACTGGTACATTGGCATCGAATATTTTGTTAACTGTAATTTGGACTATTTCCATTTCTTACAAAACTACAGGCCCCTATAGCTCATACATGCTGAAAAGATTGACTCTTTTAATCAAAGAACAACGGTAGGTGAATACACCATTATAACTTCCCTCTGTGACGTAGCATAGAGGATAAAATGTAAATATACCTTTGGTTTGAGAACAAACAAAATAACTTTCGAATTCAGTAAGAAAACTAACAATTATATTTAGCTTACTTCTGAAAATCAAATCATCAGAATAATAATATGTACAATAGAAGTATACAATTCCGTACAAACATATTAAGTCGAATACTTTGCAGCATTTTGACATTCAAATACGGGGGAAAGTCGTTCGGCGTAAATCAATTTTGATTCATAAGTGTATAGATGAAGTTATAATAATAATGTTACACACATTCTTTCCACATTGGGCACAGATTGAATGATACCTAAATTGGCGAGATTGAAGGAATCAGTTGTTGGAATTTAGCCACCAGACGGAGGCCTATATCTCACAAAAGCGAGGGCAGGACTAGATAATTTAATAAATTAAATAAATAGATGTAAATATAAGTATCTTTCAATAAATAGAAGTCTTTGTAAGCACATCAGCTGTTAATAAATTATCACGAAATACTTGTCTACAGCATGTTATCAAGTTAAAGGATCACAACCGTTAGATTAAAAAAAAAAAAAAAAATATCTCCTCAAAATCACTGGTGTTGCGGCTAAATATCGAGACCAAGTGTTGAAGGAGTTGGACAAAATCACGACGCGAAACTCCGAGTCCTTGTTATTCAGAATTATGTGTGATGCTAACGTCTTAAAGTCCTTTTATCAGCATATTACCAAAGCACTTCATCATCTCCCACGGTACAACCATGTGTCCTTAGCCGCTCACGCCTCTCTCAAATCTTTTTAGTGGGATTAGAGAAACCGTATCCAATCGGGTAGGGAATCTCGTGGTCTCATCTCCAATGTCATTTGTCAATCCATGGAAGATACAGTGTATTCTTTATACGGTTTCAGTGGATTACCTTTAAAGGTATCAAGATTCAGGTAGTCGATATCCGGGGCTTCATCCACATTGTAATGGCGGGTGATCTGCAGACAAAACAATTAGGATAATACAATTATATTGATGGCATTATTATTTAACTCACAGAGACATTTGATCCAGATTGGATATGACGAAAAACCTCTCTCGATGGACCGTCTAAATGCTAAGCTTATTTTGACAGAGACTGCATTGAAATCTGCTAAACTTGTTACGTTAGGCTTTGGATACATGTCATCTCGTGATTGTATGACAACATTTTGGCCATTTTTGTAAAGTTTACTTTATTTAACTCAGTATTTCAGTTTTTGGGAATATTTCTAAACGACACCACAAAAGTGTTTCATTGATATAACTCAGCAGTGATACACGGCGGCGATGTAACACTATGACAGCCCGTCTTGTCTTACAAAGCGATACAGCTCGGTACATTCACGCCCCCAACCCTTTATGCCTTCACACACAACTTAAACAATCCCTATCATCGGTCAAGTGTATTGTTCAATATAAATCAGAGGTTAGCTTCCGGAAGTTTTGCGGTGAATGCCACTATTACTTCTTCCGGTGCAAACTCTCAACATATGTTGTGGTAGAGGAAAGGAAGGCTTTAAATAGTTCTCATAGTGAGGCTTTTCTTAGCAATGAAATCAGCGTTCGAGATGCTTACAGAAAAATACCTGATTCTATGTGCCAAACTAAAGTCAAACAGAAGGAACTAAGGCACATATGTAAATTTACTTTTTTTAATAACTTTTACTGAAGTAAAAAACATTGCTGTCTGCATGGAATCAGCCCTGCAAAATTTAAATATTAAATTCGAAACGTCATCAAATGGTCACAATGTCACTTTGCATGTTAGGCGGCGGTAAGTGTTTTGGGGGTTTCGGAGCGACAGAAAAAGCGGGAATTGAGGACGTGGTGGTCATATTTCCAATTTACGTGTTTACAATATCACCGATAAACCACCCTGGCGACAACCTGTAACCAGGAACCGTTAACGAGGATCGACTATGCAAGTCTGTTCGTGTTCGACAAACCAACATATTGTTTATAAAGGAGGTCAATGAACAAAGATGGTTAGCGCAACACTTATTATTTAGTGTCTTCATGGATCGTGCCTTGGTCTCTACACGAAACTGTTTTTTTAACTGTGCCATTTAAACTACATGTACGTAACTGTATCAATGTTCCATTTACGTTCCAATAGTAATCCACAAAAAAATATTGTTTTTCGCTTAGTTAATGATTTACTGTTAGTGTACTAATCTATCATTAGTAAATACTTTGGTTGTTTCAGATTTGCCTCAGAGCTCAACATTTCCAGCTTAACCAAATGACGTTAGGCCGAGCGAGGGGAGCCAAATCATGGCTAAATGTCAACTGTCATATATAGTATGCAAGCGTCGGTAGACCGTTATGTCCACTCATTTTTGGCAGTACACATGCAACAGTGTAAATTAGAAATAATGAAGGGATAAAAATTTGCCAATGCCGTTGACAAAGCAAACCACGATGTGTTTATTTGCGATATTTGAACCAATTACTTGTCAATGTAAGCCTTGACTGCACACCTGTTAAAGACATATCGCTTCCTATGTTTTACCAACCCATGTCATTCGCATAACTAAGAGTAAGATTGGCTCCACGTATAATCTTAACATCGTTCTGCTGTCGAGGGTATAATGAAGCCAACTATTTTGTAAAATCACCATTTCCTTCTCCTGGATTGCATTCCTTGTGTTCGATAAGCGTATGTAATTGCGAACAAGTAAAATTTAGTGAAAAGATTAATATCTGATGACGTAACATTGCTGATGGTATAAAACCTTGTTCTAAGTTTCTCTTTTTCTATGGCAATTGAAACTGATCCGTGGAACTACTGGCTGCAGAAATTATTATTATATTGGCATAGTTGAATTGATTTCAATTAAAGGAATATTTATATATCTAATGATGCTGCACAATTCAAAGCCTTATCGTACAGGGGAAGGCGTAATTATCCCCATGCGATTACCCAAGTAGTTGGCGGTAAACTGATAAAAGAAGGTTCGCTCACATTCTATATTAACCAACACAATTACCAAATCAAATTTATTATCGGCTTGATGCAAATTTACGAGCACAATGAATCTAATTTACAGGTGTATTATAAAATGTCACAAGAATCTTTATATTGGCTGCATCTACTTAAACGTGGTTAACCTCGCAGACTCGCAAATCATCAATTATATCTAGAGTATTGCAAGGTATATTTCCCCAAAGCAATTTCTCAGTTTAAGAAAACTGTGATTATATTCAGAATTGAAAACATTCTTTCTATATCACTGCTAAAAACTAAGCAAGTGGCCGAAGCTTACTTTTCTTTATTTCTTATGTTTTTCTGATTTAAAACAAAAATTAAAGTGATTATGTTCTTGTTATATATATTTCAACTTGGAGGCCACCGATATCTCGTGCTAAATAAATCACACAAAAAAACAGAAGGAAATGTTCATTTAAGGCACACGGGGATAAAAAAATTAAATAATTGCTCCGTAGACCCTATCTTACCTGTCGTTAGCTCTTCCAATGAAATAAAGGCAAGTTGTATACAGGTGAACGGCGTTTTATAATGCGTTTTCGTATTCTGTAAAGGCGATCCAAAGTACTTCGTTTTTTCAATCGGATTTGACAATGTGGTCCAGCAAATCCTGACACACATTGGCAACGGCAATATCCCATAGCGTTCGAAGAAATCGTAACTGTTCCTCCATTCCGACACCGTGAACGACAGCCATACAGGGCAGGACTGGCATCGATCACTGTGGAAAATATCAGAATGAGCATAAGTGTCCAGGCAAGAGAGTGTAGCTTCATCTTTCGTGTGTCGTTCACAACCTGTATTCGCCGATAGAGCTGACACAACCATGGCATTACTCCCTGAAACGTCCCCGCAATTTTCTTCATGTAGCGTATTAAATAACTTAATGAACTCCTGTGTCAAAAGATGAACAGCATTCACACAGAACCAAACACGTCGGTCGTTTAACTGAAATTCTGATGTAGAACGGTGAACATCTAAATATATCCAGAAACTCTTATCACCCACGTGGTGCTCGCATCACCGGAGGAAGTACGTTCGATGTTGTATATTCCGTTTTGGCGGAAATACTTTATTCCTCTCATTTGCATTTACATACATCCTTTAATACAAGAACGCGTCGTCATTTGCCTTAGGCGTGTCCAGCGAGGGGTCAATCGGGTACACATGATTCGTCTGAGCTAACCCATGGCTGGTCAAATAGGTGACGACTTCGATAGGCGTGGTTTTCCATATTTGGTATCCTCGATTTCTATATTTGGAAAGCCGTGTATATTTATGGTCTATTGGTGTAATTGAGCTCGCTTCATGTTTTAATTGTTTCTTTAGATTGCCTTAGACTGCTGATAATACTTTCTGGAAAAAATATTTCATTCTATTTGTCCTGTAAGCCTTTCATTGCGTCCAGACCAGGCGCATTCCTCTTAACCTTTATCAATTAATCAATGTTAGCTAGACGAACTCGTTACGGATATAAAAGCAGTTTAAATCCATGTGTTTACAGAACGTGTATAGCAGTAATTCGAACGCGGATTTTATATATATACCCCGAAAAGATAGCTATATTTAGAACTATTATTGGTGCCTTTTTTGTCTGTAAAAAGCTATAAAATGTGATGAGGTGTGGTTGTTTAATAAAGGAATGCCTTTGGCAGGACATACCTTGTAGCGTATATAATATAGTCGATTTTCCAATTGTATGCAATAAATCAGGGTAATTACAAATATGGAATGTGGATTTACTTGTATTCAATTGGAATGAGGGTGTGTGTAGGATTTTGTGGGCAAGTGGTGTGTTTTTTGTGTGCGATAGTGATACACGTCATTGACTATTGGGATAATTCCCCTTAAATTCCAAACATGCCTCTGTGTGTAAGTCGGTCTACTTCGTCGCTATAACGCCAATTGCCCAGTGGCGTGTGTATGTGGCAGTAGCATTAATGTAAAGCACTTTATACACTGTTAAATAAATATGTTCATAGCTCGCCAGCACGTGTGTAACTGGCGATCTGAAATCAGGCTATTTAACACTTCTCATTATCTTTACGCTGGTAGTATTCGTTTCTACGGAAGCTATTGAACACAATTACATTTGATAAGACTACCAAGGCCCTGTACGGCCTACATAGACAATCGAATCAATGTTAGCTCTAATAATAAATGTGTCTAATAAATATATAGCCTTATGTACAGATCTTCCACGTGGGTTATTAAGCAAGAGGTGCTGTGTAAAAGCTTATAACATTTGGGAATCTAAAACTTTTAACATCGATCTACATCTGGTGACTGGCGCTATATTAAGCACATAAACGCTAAGAGAACAAACAAAAAAGACCGTTGCCGTACTCATATTACCATGCCTTATTCTCGCTGAACGGATAGAAAGTACGACCTACATATGACAAGAGGGATTTCATCATGTTAACAGTTTTAGTGTGGGCTTTCCTATAATGTCCTCTGGCACGCGACAAGTTACACTGGGAAACTAAGTCTATATACTTCCGCCCGGGGACTTAAATGTCCTACTAATCCCCTTATTTACTTAACCCTTCCTACCGGTATCCACTCTTTTGACTGTCAAATGATGACAGTAATAATGAGACTAAACTAGACTGAGATGTGGTGTCTGAGATTAGACAATGCAGGAATATCTACAATTTTATCTAGGCAAGCCCAAATTGTTACCTTTAGGAAAATATTGATCGCCTTATATTAACCTGTTTAATAAATTTATACTCTTCGAAGATGTATTTTTTAACCTGATCTATGAATCATTTTGGTAGATCTTGTAAATACCTTGTTAATTTCTAGTAGATTCGCTTACTTTTACTTGATGAGCCTAATTTTTGAGAGCCACCCATTTGATGCAAATGTGTTACTGAATTTCCCACAGAATTGCTGCAGACGATAGATGGTGGCAGTCAGTTCCAACAGCCGATGGCGACATCTGGTAGATTATTAGAAAAGCCTAGGTGTTAACGGTGGACCCTGTGCGATTTTGAACCAATGTGTTAAGCTTGATAATAGTGTCGGAGACTTTCAAGAGATTTTCGGAACTCGCGGTTGGTTTACTTAGTCAGTGCCACGGACACTGCCGTATATAAGTGAAATGGACTCGAGTACGTTTTAAACCATCAATTTAAAACATACACTTGTTCTCACGTGTCGCTGCTTTTCAAGGTCCCTTTTACTTTTGCGAAAAGCAGCATTATATAGCGCCTGCACTAAAGTACAATGACCTTAACTATTATACGAAACACGAACCTAACAGGCACGCAAAATATGAAAGGTGCACACTTGCACGAAACGCACTCCACGGAAATTTAGACCGCCAGTGTCGAAAATGGAACCATTTGTTTTCTGCTTGTTTCTGTCGGTTTAGTGCCACACAAACAGTACAGTTCAATTAAATATACTATACAGCGTTTAATAAGACTTGTTATCTCACGACAGTGGTGCGGCAGTCATTAGTCTGGCAGGTGGCCATATACAATATCTGAAGACACAGGTGATTTTATCTCAACTTATTAAACCTAAGTCCAAACGATATCTGTCATAGAACACTCTATTGTTTATATAAGTATCAGTCCAGTGTAATATATCATGAGATACCCACATAAAATTCGAAAATACAATAAGTCACTATATTTGCCTTGTGAATTATTAAAAAATCAGTCAGTTTTGGATGGAAAAAAATAAATGAACACGCGGCATCATGCGTGACGACGGTCTTCACAGACAGTTCGAAAATGACGCAGTATTTAATTGTCATATACGCAAGGGTCACCTGTCATTGATACATACACATATCGACGATAAAGGTGATATTTACTTAACAACTTATCTACTAGTTAAACTAATTAGTAGCCATGTTTTTTTCCGTACCAAAACAACGGTTGATCTTGAAGCTTCCTATTCGGCGCCGTGGCCCAGTTGGATTGTTTGCGGAGTCCATGTCACTGTATCCGATCGAATTTCCCTGTCGACCAGAGGAAGTTTTCATGTGGCTGCCCAGGGGGCTTTTTAAGAAATTTATTTGCGTTTTTTTCACACTACACCGCCAAAGCAATTCGTCGTATAAGTGAATTACTCCTGAGAACGACGAAACTAAAAAAAAACTAACTGAAACTTCTATGTCTTCATCTTAGATGAAAACTCTGAACAAGACTGGTAGGTAATGCTTTGTTCTAGACCTCTATTACTTAAATGAATTGAGACATAGATATCTAAAAGAAGAAAAAAACCGGAAAAAGGAGTTCTGTAACTATAACTATTTCAGAAGATGAATCTACCAAAAGCCGTATTTTTTCGACATCTTGATTCCATCTATAGCGTTGAAGACATATCATTATTTTCGGCATCGTGATTCCATCTGTAACGCTGGAAACACATAATTCTTTTGGGCATCTTGATTCCATCTGTAGGGCTGAAGATACATCATTCTTTTTAGCATCTTTATTCCATCTGTAGAACAGCCGAAACCTCGTTTTTTTCGGCATCTTGATCCCAAATGTAGCACAGCAGAAACCTCGTTTTTTTCGGCATATTGATCCGATCAGAAGCGCTGCAGACACATCATGCTTTTGGGCATCTTGATCCCATCAGTAGCGCTGAAGACATATTATTATGTTGAGCATCTTGATTCCATCAGAAGCGCTGCAGACACATCTTGCTTTTGGGCATCTTGATCCCATCAGTAGCGCTGAAGACATATCATTATGTTGAGCATCTTGATCCCATCAGTAGCGCTGAAGACACATCATTATGTTAGGCATCTTGATCCCATCAGTAGCGCTGCAAACACATCATGCTTTTTGGCATCTTGATCATGGCAAAAACATCGTTCTTCAGTAGCGCTGAATACACATCATTATGTTAGGCATATTGATCCCATCAGTAGCGCTGAAGACACATCATTATGTTAGGCATATTGATCCCATCAGTAGCGCTGCAGACACATCATTATTTGGGCATCTGGATTTCATATGTAGCGCTGCAGAAACATCATTCTTTTGGACGTCTGGATCCCCAATCCGTAGTGCTGTAGAAACATCATTCTTTTAAGCATCTTGATTTCATGTGTAGTGCTGAAGAAACATCATTATTTTTGGCATCTTCATTCGATCTGCAGCACTGAAGAAAAACAGTCTTTTCAGCATCTTGATTAAATAAGTAGCGCTAGAGAAACATCAATCTTTTAGCATCTAGATTCCATCTCTAGCGCTGAAGACACATCATTCTTTTCTTAACGTATCTCTTAACTGTATAATTTGAAAGACAGACAGACATGATAATGCAACGGTTACCAATAATTGACGGAGCTGACAGATACACAATATGCTCGATTAAGTGAACCTGCTTAACATAATATACTCACGTTGGCTGCAAATAAAATATACATTTTGTAATCTTTTAGTTTGTGTATTCATTGTTTGCCTTTGTGATCTTGTGTTTTGCATTGACTAGATCAGCTGATCATTTATTACACTCAATTCTTCATTTAAGATTTAAGATATGTTGAACAAGATACCAAACAGCAACAGTCCGCTCTAAAAATTCTCTGTTTGCAAAAATTACTGTAGACTTTGCTTGAATTTGCCTACGTCCTCTCAAAGATAAGGTGGCATCAGGCAGCCATATTATTGTGGCCTTAATTTACGTCTTGTTCTTGACCCTTAGTTGTGATTATTGCTGATAGAGAGTTCGAGGCTGTCCATTGCGTGTGAACGACGTCAATTGAGAGTCATAGTGTAAAGTAGAGTGTGAGACTTCAACCACACAATCGCCCACATAAATAAAGAGGTGTTAGAATCAACGTCACTTACATGTTCTTTACGAACGAAAACATGTTCGATTCTTCATTTTACAGCATCTAAGGCTTTCACAATCTATGCGGCCGCCAGTTAGTCAATGCAGAAACATGCTTTAGAAATGTAAACAGAGGTTGAATCTTGCAAAATAGATAATAAATAAAATTTACAATTTCGTGGTCGTTTGACTTGTTTCTAAAAAAATGACTTGAAATTTGGCACTAACAAGGTGTTATAGCACGAAAAAAAAAAATGCACTACGCAATACTTTCCGCGCCAGTCTTTTGGGGTCTAGAGCTAATTACAAAGCTACACCTTATTTACTTCAGTAAGTAGAACAAATAAACTTCTTCATTTCTTTTTCAGAATCCAATATAATGGAAGGGGGATTGTCATTTAATTTAAGAAAAAAATAAAGGCATCTAAAATAATTACAGATATAAATGTATCTAATGGAATTGAACATATATCTACATACATATATAATTTAGAGTACAATTTGAAAAGACAATGTGTTTATCAAACAATTCGTACAGTATAGGTTCATGGACTTTGATGATGTACGATTTGCCCAAAATACATAAAACTGTTATTCCAGCTTACCATATTACTTCATCAAACTGGTTAAATATAAACTATAACTGGTTAGATATCAATTGGCTGATAACCTAGCAGGGATTCTACAAGAAACCCCCAGTGACCCAAAACTGATCAATGGCAGTTTAGGTTTTTCAAATTAGGTAACTACTGACGGATTTGATTCCAAATTCCGTACTAGCTTTAATATCTCCAGTCTGTTATCAACATTCCAGTCGATGAAACTATTGAAATTATCTTGGACTCTTTAACACCTGACAATAATAATATTTTCCCTTCTCTGTGCAGGTAACAACTTAAATTTGCTCTCATCTGTCTGTAAGTACATGACTTTTACATTCCAAGGATGTTAGTATGAGTAAATAGATGGTGTAGCTTCTCGACTCTGTTATAGGGGACTGTTTTACGGTCAGATGCTATCACTCTTATGGAAGAATATAATACCGATTCCAAACCTGTTCACTAAAAAATATGAGATCTAAAAAACCGTTCTTATACTATGTCAACCAATGTCACCCATGTATCAAGTTTACATGTGAATCCGAAATTAATGGAACTTTCCCTTCTTATATATTTTGATAAAAAAAATTAATTCAGTAATAGAAATTACGGTAGACAGCCAACCAATTCCAAGTAATACTCAAAATGGACCAGCTTTATTCCACATCAACACAGACTTAACTAAGTCCGCTCCATTGTATCAATAGCTTGGAAAATTTGAAGCACCTACCACAATTGAGTACTCGAACGTTAACTAAATAGTTTTGATCTATCTAATTTTGACAGTGAACTAAACTTTTAAACACTGCTCTATTTTCTAAGCAAATGCCTAAGCCCAGTCACATCAAACTCGACGCGAATCTCGCCAGTATTATAAATATCTGTAATTGAATAAGATATATCTCGAACTGAATTAGAGAATTGGATTATTGATAACTCTCATACAATAAAAATATCTCTACTTCGATGGAATGAGATATATAACTTATTGTGTATTAAAAGATACTTTGAACCTCCATAGTTTAGGGATATATGTATTATTAATGACACTTTTCAGAATAAGATATATCTCGAATTGAATTAGAGATATATGTAATTGGATTATTGATACCTCTCATACAATAAGAATATCTCTAATTCGATGGAATGAGATATATATCTTATTGTGTATTAAATGATACTTCGGCCCTCCATAGTGTAAGGATATATGTATTATTAATGACACTTTTCAGAATAAGATATATCTCGAATTGAATTAGAGATATATGTAATTGGATTATTGATACCTCTCATACAATAAGAATATCTCTAATTCGATGGAATGAGTTATATATCTTATTGTGTATTAAATGATACTTCGGCCCTCCATAGTGTTAGTATATATATATTATTAATGACACTTTTCAGAATAAGATATATCTTATTGATTGATAAACGGTCGGTCAAATGGATGACGTTGACAATAATTTGATAGCTCGGGGCCATCGGCCTGTTTTCATTACTTACAACCCCCATTTGTCTTATCTTTATCGTTTAATAGTGGCCAGAAAACGACATTTTGGTTGTTGAACCAGCACAATTAAATCGTAGCAACGAAGGACATATTTGGAACGACCACTAAGCTTTTCATCATAGTGACACACTGAATTGGGATACCTGAGTTAAGTAGAGTTACACAAAACACAATTTGATGTTTACGTGTTTCATACCATTAACCTTTCTATAGAGTTTTCTCAGGTGCAATTCCAGATTAAAATATAGCATGAATGGTGAGAAGTTATTCTGCAGACTAGAGTCATTAAGTACATGCTTGCCCCATTACACACCTAATGACATACGCTGTGTTGGTAATTTATTTAATGTAACAGAATTCTCAGTGCACAAAGTACGTTTACCATTTAAAGTTAGTTTCAAAATGATACGTTTAGAATGTTTATGTTTTCTTTGTTATATTTCAGCCTTAAATATTATACTTTATTTACTTAATTGACAATGTACGAAGCTATTCTATAAATGTGCAGTAACTGTTCCACAGCCAACTGTTGCAGAAATCCAGAAATATACAGAGTAATGGCTACAGGAATGATGGCATCTATCCTTTAGCTTATTAGCTATGGTGCACTTATGTCTATTTAGCTTTAAACTTTCTATTCCTGTTTTAACTAAGGCGCTTTGAAGTTTTAATACCTCAACTCAAGAATTCCGACATTTACGGTAATTCTTGTCAAACTTAACAATCAAGTGTACTTTCTTGTCTATAAATATCGATACGTAACGACCACTGTAGGTAAATGTGTCGTCCTCTAAACCGACAAATGTTATTGCAACAACTAGGAAGTAGCTTGGGAACTCCTAATATAATATCACTAAATAAGAGTCTTCCTGGAATATGTCGCTTCCGCCATATGCCAAATTAAGCTATTGTAGCAAGCCCGGGTGTAACTGCTATACCGGATGAATTGTAATATATAGAGTGGTGTACTTTACAATGATACGGATATTAGGAGATTATGTCAGTGTTACAAGAACAAGTGGAAACCGCCTTGCTGATATCATAGCGGAAATAGTTACAAAACTATGTCCTTCAAATACAAAAAGAACTTCACATTTCGCTATAACCCAATCAAGCGCAAGCATACTGGGACCGATGTATTTCCCGTGTCGTCTACGTTAGGCGATGTCCAATCAATTAGTCGAACTAAATGGTGTATAGATTATTGATACAATTTCACAAGATTTTGCCTCTGTTCTTATTCCTGTTCTTTTATTGTTTGATTTTTATTTTTTCGAACATTTTTATAATAATGGGTGTTTTTTAATCAAAATGATTACTAAACTGTTATCGAAAAGTACTGCAAAGCAGACAGATTTATTACTATCTTATCTGGTTCAGTATGGTATGATTTACTCTACATTATATCACATTTATAACTTATTCAGTATCAGTCAGACGTGTCCATCAAACATTATAAAATTATTATTCCATTAAAATACAATGTATATATGTATTGTTTTACTTAGTACATTTACTTAATTAATATTTTTTTATTATTACTTATTTGGTCGTTCTGCCTAATGGCAGAGTGCGGTATTATTGTTCATCTCAGGTTATATGCCCACCCACTCACCTTCGTTGACGAGCTACTGGGCAGGAAAATAGAACAAAACTAATTAATGTTATTTTAATGTATTTTTAAATAAAGGTTGCATAACGATAACTATTCGATCTCAAGGTTTATTATTAGATGCCAACGAGAGTTGAGGCCCTGATTAATAATTGCTCAATTAATTCAACTGCTGTACACTAATCAACCCTTAACATGTACTTGAGATCGATCATAAAGGTTGTCATTAGATAACAAATCGATTTATTCCTGTCACAACTATATCATGACAAAATCTGATAATGCGATAGACTATTTGCATCGGGGGCTAATCACCTCGTTTGGGAGATACACTTGATTTGGTCTTTTCTTTGCTACTTCACAAAACAAGCTATCATTTCTTATATCATTACCCATGGTTGACCCTTGTTTGTAATACTTGACCTGCCACAAGCTGCTATGTTTGTAGAAAAAAGGGCTGAATGGCGGAAACCTTTTGATCTCTGGTGAGTTACAATAAATAAGCTACTAGATTACTA
>JAVFBZ010021676.1:0-11496 GCA_032466195.1 Katharina tunicata
CAGTGGTAGCAGCTGGAGGTGGTCATACGAGGTACTGACTTCAACACCACCTGGTGGACAGCAGTAATGACTGTGATTCTCATGAAATATGGACAACATAGCAATGCATTGCTCCACAAAATTTTATTCATGTATCTTTGTTTTCCGCTGATCTACACGTTCTTGAATACCATCAAATTTTCATTGATATTTGGGTTTTGCGTTTCTTTTTTTGAAGAGTGTATTATGCTTCTTATATGTTCTCCTCACTTACAGTTACTTTGTAACACTAGCCCAAGATAACAATGGGATTCTACTAAATCTAGGGGTTGGGCACAAAAATATAATTCTAAAGGCCGTGGAACTATTCTGTTGGTAATTAACATTGGGGCTGTTTTCTCAAAGTTAAATTGCCTCCTCCATTTTTCTGGCCACCTCCTGCAGGGAGTTGTTAGATCGTTGTTTATCAATTCCTCTAGATTAGTTGACGAATAAAAAAAGAGATGCATCATCTGCAAAAAGGCGTACCACACTATCTATATTCTGTACAATATCATTCACGTAAACAAGAAAGAGGAGGGGTCCTAATACAGACCCTTGTGGGACCCCTGCTTCAATTATCAACGAATTAGAGATTGACCCGTTTACGAGCACTTTTTGATTTCGGTTAAACAGATAAATCTTAAACCAGTGCAATAGTGCTCCGCTAATTCCATATTGGTTTAATTTGAACAGCAAGCCACGATGCCAGACCCCGTCGAAGGCTTTCGATAACTCACAGAATACAGCACATGCATACTCCCTAGCATATAAGCATGTGACCCTTTATGGTAATAATCCATATAGGTTGGCACGTGCACGAATGCCCAGCCCAGGACGATAATTTGATGGGTTATGGGATACGTTTGCAATAAAAGTATTGTCTGCAGCGGTAAATATACCGCTAATGGGCTAAAACATGGCCAGCCAATACACAAAAGGGGACGGAAGGTACCGGAGATCGATAGGAGAAGTTGAACAAGAATGAGACACTTATAGGCCCATATCACTGAGATTAAGAGAAATCACGCTAGGATATGAACATCATAGAGAGGCTGCTGAAGCTTGACCTGATTAACCTGTGAAAAAAATTTAAACTCATTCGCGTGACTTGATTATGTTGTTGCATTGGTCGTTTCGTCCTCTTGTTATGCTAAATAGTTATATTTTATTTCTTCATTTTCTTTGCTGTTACCTGCTGTATGTCGATTTTTTATTGGCGCAGAATACATTTGATGTCCTATAGGATACGTTTATCTACCTGCGATACAAGTATTGCCTGCAGGGGTAAATATAACGCTAATGGGCTAAAAAATGGCCTGTCATAACACTAAAGCCGACAATCGTAGGTGACGGACGGTACCGGAGATAGGCGAAGTTGAACTAGAATGTACATGGTACATGGCCGGCATTCTGCTCAATCTAGAGAAAGGTACGAGTCTATTTAAGTAAGAGGCGGGGCACCACGCGAGATATCCTGGTAGGCCTACATTGGATTGATTTATAAACACAAGTCTCGAAGAAGACACAATTTGGGATATATTTTGCAGTCAAGATTATCTTAAAATCAATTTATAGTCAAATCTATAGATCGCCAATCTTATTTCCTCTGGTTAGGCTATATACCTACATTATCTTTCCAACAGCAAAAATAATGGAGTGACTACACTTTTTATAGTTGTGTAAAGAGTCGCTGTCTACTTTTGGAATACAGCGCAGTCATATAAGTGAAATAGCATTGAGTACGGCTTAAAACACCTATCAATCAATCTCGCTGCGGAGATGTAAGTCGCGAGAGAAGGGCCGCCTCATCGCTTGGGTTCACTTTGCAGTTGCCCGGAGCCTCTTCGGCTTTTGGGGACCAAAATTTAATTCTGAGAACAAAAATTCAGTAGTTTGGCGAGAAGGATATAACTCTAGGTAAGTGAGGCCTTGCCGTGTAATAATAATTCTGTTTTTTGTGTGTGTGGAATGCGATTTCTTTAAATTTACTCAAATTTGCTGACAAAATGTCAAGTTTGAAGTAAGTTAGCGAGCACGGAGAATCCCAATCACATCACAAGGTTGTATACGGACATTTGATGAGCCAAAGAATATATTTTTCAAGACCATCTCGTCATTTGTATTTATATAATATAGGTTTTACTAATAAAGAAACCAGTGAGGAGTGTCGGTGTTACAAAAATTATTGATAAATGTATGACGATTTTACTCAGAGCAAAGGCTACCTCGCTAAAACACTAATTTGAAGTTTTTCGTATTAAAAATGTTCCTGGGTTTCGGCACAGCAGAGCTCGTAGAGACATCTCTGCTGCTTCATTGTGCCCAGGGTTTGATCTCCTCTCCCAGCATGGCATGATTACATCATGAAGATGAAATCACGTGGCAGTGCTGTAGAGTTAATATTTGATCGCATGAGATGAGTATCATCCTCGTTTACATTATTCAGAAACGCATGTTTGCGGGGTGAGCTTTAACACAACAAAACACAGATTATAATGTTTATTAATAACTTCAATTACAAAAATGTTAAACGAATTGCCTAAATTGGTAAAATGCCATTGATTTATAGTTGTGAAATTATCTAATCACATTTTCCTTAAATGCTTTACTGATCAAACACATTTCATAAATTTTCCAGACTCAAATAACTAATCTAAAAATTTGAGATGGAGTTATGTCCCTTGTATCCATAGCCATTGAATTTAACTTCAAGCATTCAAACCATTTCAAATCCTTTTTTTGCAAACAGATGAAGCAAAATAGTTTGTTTTAGTAGCAAATTACATTTTGCCCTTTTAAATGACCTAAAGTCCTGTTACATTATTATTATTATTTGTAAAAAAATATGATTTAACTATCAAAATGAAACAAAGTTTGAATCCTCAATTGACACTTCTAGGGATTCTTTACCATTTTGAGTATAATTGTGCCAAAATGTGAATGCAAAATGGACAAAAGGATAATTTGTTTATCAAACATAATTGGCTGTGTGTGCCCAAATAAATTAATACAAGACCCCCCCTCCCTGCAAGTAGAATTAGCAGAAACTTGTGAATGTCATTTGTGCTGCCAGCGTGACTGGCGGATTGAGCTCATAAATTATACACCATAAAGTAGCTAAACTGCCCTAATTCTTTTCACCCCCTGAGATTTATGCAACAATAAGACTTATTAATAAGTTATAATAATAAATTAATTATCTATAATTGGATAACACCCTTTCCCAAATTTTACCTATTCGACTAAACACACTCAGAGGGGGTGGAATGGTTGAAGAATTAGGGTAATTTAAAATTAATAATTTATATTTGAAAATAATGAAATTTTTTCATTTATTTTTAATGAGAGCAGAAAAAACTAAAGAATAAGTTAGTTGAATAAGCTATTATATTCAACAAGCTCATTCGATTAAAAATAAAATCCCTTCAATTATTAGAAATAATTTTAAATAAAAAAAAATTCTGAAGAAACACTTCTGAATAAGAATTGAAGTAACTGTACATGGAACACTGAAATTGTACTACAGCCTGAACACATTACCCATATTTAACGCAAAAAAACTTCATCAGTTCAAAAATAAAACTCATAATCATTATTATCATAACAAATTAAGGTACTAAATGAAAACAAAAATAAAAATCTTATGCAACTTTCTTGTTTTGGCTTGAGATATAATGCTGTATAGCAGAGAGTATAAATCCCAAACGTGTTCTAAGACGAACCCAAGCAACTCAAAATAGTTATTGGTTAAGCAAGTGCTTCTAGCTGGTTACAATCAAAGGCAAATCGTCTGTTTGAGGGAAATTGGAAGCAGTTTCAATTTAAAACTGTTCAACAACCCTCCAGTTAAGGTGGCAACGAATGCACTTGATAATACCTGCTATAACTTGAAAGTCAAAGCCGTAACGTTTCATCCAAAAATGAGGTAATTTGTGTTATCATAGAATCACAGGAGTTATACATAATTTTGTCAAGAAGAATAAGTTAGATTTGTAGGTTATGCGAAAGTTTTATAATGAAAAAAGAAAACCGAATGTCAATGTGCTTTCCCATCTGGGCCACGCTCTGAGGTTCAGACTTTACTTTAAATCAATGGTTATTAGCCTCACCCCTTACAAGATTCAAAATGTTAACGCATTCCCTGTTTATGTTAAATTTGAATTATGGCAATCCTCTTCAATGTACCTGGAATAGGTTCGATTCCCGCTGTGAACCTTAGGTATATAGGGTGGAAATTACAAGGTTTCTTCACAGTTTTCCACCATATACCAGCAACACAAAGTCGTCAAATAAGCGAAATACACTTGAGTATGATGTTAAACACCAATCGAATAAATAAATAAGAAATAATACCAGGATTTCTCTTGGCTCACACAGGCCTTGTACCAATTGAATATTTTTTATTTCGAGTCAACATAACTGTTTTAATTTATGAACATAATTCAAAACTGTAGGTAATTTCGATTTATTTTAAAACCATTATCAAGAATCATGATGTATCCTGATGTAGCCATTATCAAGGATTCTTGATTTATATGTAACAATGTTGAATACTGGTAAAGTGCCCAAGGGTTTTTCCTGCACCCCTTTTATGGCTACCCCTGCATACAATGTTAAGATTATGCTTTTAATGCACTTAATGCTGATTTTTTGAGTAGCCTCAACATATTAGTTTCCTTAGTGGCTCTTCTTATCTTAGTTAGCACCAGGGCACAGGACCCTCCTCCAAACCACCAGTGTATTTAATGTTCAAGTGAAATTCAGTTAATGTGGGAGAATGATCTCGAGGAAGAGAAGATAAGCCACAAGAATTTCAAACACAGCCATATAGTATTGTACACGGAAATAGAAATTGTCAAAATGTCAGCACAAGTCTTGAAGTGTCAACTTTGATTGTCTGTCCTTCCATAGCCTGTATTTCTCTGCTTTAAAGCAATGTTTCCTGTGAACACAAACAAAATAATAATAATTATTATAATAAAGAAATATTTGCTTAATTTGTGTTTTTTTTGTCGAATTTAAGTTGAGGTTATTTGACTCATATGAGGGTGTGCCAGACCAATGGGTGAAGAAAAACTACCGTTAACAGCATTTTAACACTGAAAAGACACCACAAAACATTTAAAAGACGACAAACATAACATCACAAGAGAGACAACCTGGGCACATGTGACTACCACCCAATCACCCACAAGTAACAGTACTACATTTACATGTACATTCCAAACTCACAGGAGATTTGGCAAAATCATTTGTTAAATTTAACACATAGGGCCTACTGGTAAAAAATGTATCTAAATTTTGTGAATTGAAACATAAGGCCTGAAGCCTCTCAGATATCCAAGATATCAATACAATATCTGAAATTAAATATTTTGTATGTGAATATTTGATACAAATTAAAGCCTTCCAGACTTAAAAAAAATAGTTTGTTGCTTTAAGTCTGTGTTTGAACTTTGAGGTGGAAAGTTAACGTGTTCATTTTCTAGCAGTCTAGTATGTAATAAACTAACGAAGGATGAAATGAATAAAACAGTCAATGTCATCATTAAAACCAAACATAAATACTAAAGAAGCCAAGTGGCCATTAGGCCCCTAGCCAACAGTTTATGTTGATAAGACACACACCGCTGTGTAAGTAATGGGTTCTATACAGGGTCCAACTACGTCCGTTGGAAAGTCTCTTATAAGAAAAATTTAATAACCAGAATTCTCTAAAAAATCAAATTACTAAAATGTATTTTCATAAACAAATTGTCCATATTTCGGCATTGTAAAATGAATACAAAAAATCAGCTGTTGCGTGGACATTGCTACAATCTTTAGCATGTTAATTATAAACGTGTTTAGTCGTCCTTAAAGGTTTTTTCCCCAAAATTAAATTTTTATGAATATAACGATGACAACATATATATATAACTTCGTTCTTTTTATTTTATCCAACCTTTGCTGCCCAACGAAAAGACCTACTCACCACATTAATGCAAATTTTAACTCCTGGTGTAAACTTTTAGCTGATCTATTTCCAGATTACGTATGTACGATTCTTTTAAAAGGGAGTATAGATCTTATGCTTGAAGATAACAAATACATTTTTGATGCTGTTTTATCTTTATTTCGTCTAGCATAGATTCAATATGTACAGTGACACTTGATGCGTATACTCAATATTATCTGATTAAAAAAGAAAATTTGTAAATATTTTATTGGCATGTTCATGTTCTTATTGTATTCATTCCATTGCGAATGTTAAGATTTGTTCTATTTTTCATTATTGTTGTATTAATGTATATGCTGAGGAGACCACCAAGTAGTTATTGGACTGTGTGCAATTCTCTTTGAATAAATTAAGAATTAAAATTAAAATGATATATTTGTGAATACAATTATATGAACTGTAATGTGGCGATAGTGTTGCCTAGAATTTGGTGGATGCAGTTCAATCCATCATCTTAACAGGATCCTCTTAAACAGAGAATATGCTTTAAAGCCTGAACTTTAAAACACATATGTAAAAATTTGGTTTCTTAACCAACCACTCACAAATCCATGTTGGTAAATTTGTTATAGTGTTCTTAACGTCTGTGGTATGGATGGACAGACGGATGGAATGGACAGACACATATCATTTGTAAGCCCCCCACCCCCACCATAGTTGTCGTAGACAAAATTGAAAATTGTACCTGGCGGTGCCAAATAATAATCCTCTTCAGTAACTGAAGCAAGTTTCAGAAGTTCTTTTCTCACATTTCCCTCTGTGACAACATCATCCCGCATATACAAACTTCTGTATAATAAACACAATTAAACTTGTCAACACAAATTCAGATCAGCATCTTTGATGGATAATAACATACTAATTTGATTATTTCTTTGATTGGTATTTTATGCCATATTTAAAGTAATTTCACTATTATGACATATGACATATTTACAGTGCACTGCTTAATAAGGATGGTGTCAAGATAAGGAGATGGAAGCACCAATTGCTGGATTTAAATTGACACTTATGCCATTATCAAGAGTGTATTTCAATTATTGGATACTTTATTGTATGCAAACAGTAATACAGTATACAGCGAAGCCAAAACAACAAAAAAGAAAGTGAAGCATTTTGACTCTGTTAGAAAAATAGTAGTACTGGCAGCATGAATGTAGGTTCTAAACATACCATTCTTAGCCAGAGAACTCCAATATTTTTTGTTAAAGTTAGCCAATAAGATATTTGTTTGTTTGTTGTTTAACGTTGTACTCAAAACTATTTCACCTATATGACGACTTACTAATTTTAATAATTTGCGTTGCCGGTATATGGTGGAAAACCGAGAAAAAACCTTGTAAAAACCACCCTGCAAACTTCGCAGCCACCAGAAAACTTCCGTTATATACCTAAGGCCCCATAAGGTATTTAATTACCGATCTTCCAGTAGGGTGTCCAATGGTTCAATACCTTCAACATCTACTATATGAAGCTGATTGGCTGCTTTGATAGCCTCTGATAACCTTTGAACTCCAGCTTCATTATTAAATTCAACCAATGACAATCTTTCTAAATGGTTGATCAACCCCATATCAATTTCTGGTACCTATCAAAGGAAATTCCAGAAGCATGAATGCTAAATTAATGTCATGCTTACAACATTTAAAACTTATTTTGATAAAAATAAAGATAAACACAGATCTGCTTAGTACCTGTATAAGTCTTCAAAAGTTCTTTTTGACAGGATCAAATTATGTATACCACCATGGTTACGATAATTTTATTGTAACAATTACCCTAAATGCTCGACAAATTCGACCCCTAACCACTTAGCAAACTACACCTTATGCAAAGGCTAATAAGTGTAGCAACACAATCTTGACATTTTTGTTTCCAGGCTTAAAACTATGTGAAAATTTAAGTTTTATTCTGAACTCACATTTATGAATTCAGTGAATTACTTTAAACTTGTGCCATTAGAGGCTTGTTGAGGATTTAGGGTAGGACTTTTTGATGTTTTGAGAGTTAAGTTAAGGTGGTAAATCTGTCTTTACATGACTTAATTTAATTGTAATAATAGAATAGATCTGCATGAAGCCTACTTCTGGTAAGTCTTTTTCATCTATAATTTTCCATGTGCTCTCTGTTGGTACCTGGAATCAAATATAAACAAATTGATTGATTGGTGATTTACATTTTGCCAAAGGGTATGTTACTTATATGAGGCCGAAATGAGGGCGATTTAGTCCAACAGTAAGTGACTGTAAAGAGAATAAAAATCAGGGACATTTTGCGATTTGCACTCAATTTATCTTTTAAATATCCCATGTGATAATATTTGAAACAATAATAAAAGTAAATTCAATGATAATAAAAGGTTTATTTTTGTTTTGGGGTTCAGTTTTAGGCTATGACTGGACAGGACAGTTGTCACCTTAACAACTTCCTGCTGACCTGTATTAATATCTATACAAAAAATAGCTTGTACCCTAAATTGGATCAAATATAGTGAAATTTCTCTCATCACAGGAGGTGACTTACAGGCCCTAGATCTCAAAGTAATAAACCAGACTCTATACATGTACGGTAGCCCTACTAGCCTGAGGGGCTCAGACCTACCGTATGCTCTTTTCTGAAATTTTGATAATGATGCCTGACTCAGTGTGAGCGCATTATAGTTTTTACACGACAGAAAATAACTAAAAAACTATCATCTGTCAGAGGTCCTTGGGGATCCACAAACAAGTCACAGTTTACCGACTGAACTCCAGTCAGCCATTGCTGAGTTAACCATTTATTCCTGCTGCCTGTTTGGCATAAACCAATTGATTGGCATTTGAAGACATAAGCTTACCTAAGATTATTTCACTTACAATTGCTTGTATATATGTATACTACATTAAACAGAATATTCATACCGATCTACTGGCAAAATGATTTATACCTTTCATTGGGGATAAATTTCTCTTCTATGACAGTTTTGAATTCCAGTGTTTGAAGGAAAACCAACTTAAGATCGAGAAACCTCAGAAAATAAATTAAGAAGAACAAAAAACACCTGGCAATGTCTACAACCAAACTTCCAAAAATGTACCTGAGGGAAAGTTTTAAGATTGAATTACACCCTTAACCCCAAAAATATTCAATACATCTGAATAAAGTTTGTTATATTAAGCATAACTATTATTAATAGCAAGCCGAGATCGTCCGTCGCCGTAACACATTTAAGTGGAGGGTTGATCTATTGGTACATAAAGACCATCAATATGATCTGGTAATTCTGTTTGGGAATACCTTAACTCTGCTTTTAAACCTAAGAAATGGCAATCGCATTGAACAATGAACGCAGTTCCGCAATAAAGGATGAGATATTTTTCCAATAACTTGCGTCATTTTCTCGAATGTCAGGTTTATGAAAATAATCAAGGGAGGTAACTGCTAATTTACGCGCCTTATCACTGGCGTAATAATTTAGAACTTGAAAAACAAAAACGAAAATAACTTAGATATATTTATATATGTTAAGTTTTTATTAAGTTATTCAACTAACAATATATCAAATAATTAAGTTTCAATAGGCAATAATTTGTTCAGTAGGTATATGATAAGTTTCGATGGTTTGGAGGATTATTTTCTGTGTCGTATTTTCCGGTGTATTTGGCCAAACTTCCGGGATTCGAAAGCACATGTTGCATCAAAACAATTGAATGACAGCGAATTGGATAAAATATTGTCAGAAGTTCGAGTAAACAAGGACATAACGGTTCCTATTCGGTTTGTAGAAATCTTAGATTGTTAACAACAAGAACATTCCATCGACATCAATATGAACAGCATAGGGAAAGACTGCCAGGAGCTAAAAGACACGTACGATGTGTGTTTTAATCAGTGGTTTTCAGAGAAGTTTTTGAAAGGTCAAACGAAAGATACGTGTGGTCCACTGTTTAAGAGTTACCAAGAGTGTGTTAAGGTGAGCTAAAACACGGTTGTTTAGTGTTCAATTAACTTTATTAAATTTTGAAACTTAATTAAACATTAACGTACGTAAAATAAAAGTTGTTTGATATTTAAGTGTCATGGCCTAAAACAGGCCCTTATTTATTGTCCTTCTATTGGGATGGAATTTGGTGGGGTTTGTTCCGGCAACTTTAGAACTTTCAAATAGCAAGAAAATAGCAAGACTTACCTCACACAATTAATCTATTACGATCATCAAACAAAAACTGAATATCAAAAATATTGAATCAAATTGATGTTTGAGGGCCATTTCATCCACCCTATAACGACAGACTTACTCGTCTTGCCAAACAAGGTCTCGCCAAATTCAAGTTGTAGCTGTGACGTCCTTTTGTAGGCAGTCCCTTTAGATCACTGTTGTCTGCGTTTTCAAGTATATTTTGAAAATATGCAAATGTATGGTTGTTTTTAATCATACACTAGTATAGTATTGGCCTTTATATCATACTGTCACACCTTCCTTGTTTTGATTTTCTTGTAATCATATCAGGTTTCCGATATTCAGGCTAAATAGACTCGTTTGAAATTATTGTTTTATAGTTGTAGTCCATCCCCTAAACTCCTCAAAAAACAATTTTAGATGACACTACAAATTATTTCTATATAGGGTGTCTCTGGCTGAAAATCATCTGTTTTAAATGCTTGTAGTACCGAGCTTCAATGACATTCATTCATGATGTGTGCGTTGTTAACCAGTCAGTGGCCGTTATGGTGTACACTGTACTGTAACGTTAAGGTGAAAGTTTTATGTACTTGAAATTGCTGACCTGCAATATAAAGCCCTTCTAAATCTGTAGGGCCGACCCACTTCAAGGAAAGCTGTTAATAAAGTACACATGCCTGAAATGACTAGTATTATCAAATTAAGTAAGGAAATTGCTGATTAGATTAAAAATTTGTACTGTTTTAAAATTCTAATATAAAATACCAATGGCGGCAATGAGGCCGTCTCACTGTCCAAAAGGGCAGTCAGTATGTTTTGACCTTAAATGCCTACATACTATTATAGTTCTCTCTTGACGAACATCATCTTTGTAACAGACCCAACACATGAAGTGACTCAAAATTTGTTTGTTGTGTGTCGCTGTGTTTTGTCAAAAGACACGGTTGTCAATTACCTGAAATGATTCTGCAAGGCAGGCATTAAACACCAATGAATCAATAAAATACCAACATTGAATTTCTTGTTTTTGTTACAGCGAGCCATTAAAGAAAAACAGATTGACCTTTGGGAAATTGAAAAAGATGTGTTAGGAACAGATAAAGACAAATTCAGTGGACAGCATCAGAAAAAAGGCTGATCAGAAGCAGTATATATTGATCCTTATTGATTTATTAAATAAGAATGTATATATGTGAAAATTGTGAACGTAAAATTGTCCTGTGTGTGTGATTAAAGATGATGTAGGTTACAGTCATGACAGTGTGGAGGCTTCAAATGGAGACTGTGTGTCTGTATCTGGTGTAATCAAGAAAAC